>JAVJIX010000044.1:6332500-6412500 GCA_036785185.1 Paratrypauchen microcephalus | reverse complement strand
GCCCTCTGCACCAAACAGAACCAGAACCTTCAGAACCAGAACTAACAGTACTGCAGCACATTTGGGCCCAAACTCTGGTACTGAGGTTCTGCACTTCAAATATTTACTGAATTTAGTCAGTTTAGTCCTCGTTTGGGTCCTTCATGTTCTCAAGTATTATAGTGTGTGGACCCGGTTTAGACCCGGTTTAGACTTGGAATAGTCTCGTTTTAGACCTGGAATAGCCCTGTTTTAGACCTGGTTTAGACCTTGAATAGTTCCGTTTTAGACCTGGTTTAGACCTTGAATAGTCCCGTTTTAGACCTGGTGTAGACCTTATATAGTCCCGTTTTAGACCTGGAATAGTCCCGCTTTAGACCTGGTTTAGACCTGGAATAGCCCTGTTTTAGACCTGGTTTAGACCTTAAATAGTCCCGTTTTAGACCTGGAATAGTCCCGCTTTAGACCTGGAATAGCCCTGTTTTAGACCTGGTTTAGACCTGGAATAGCCCTGTTTTAGACCTGGTGTAGACCTTGAATCATCCCGTTTTAGACCTGGAATAGCCCTGTTTTAGACCTGGTTTAGACCTTGAATAGTCCCGTTTTAGACCTGGAATAGCCCTGTTTTAGACCTGGTGTAGACCTTGAATCATCCCGTTTTAGACCTGGAATAGCCCTGTTTTAGACCTGGTTTAGACCTTGAATAGTCCCGTTCTAGACCTGGTGTAGACCTTAAATAGTCCCGTTTTAGACCTGGAATAGTCCCGCTTTAGACCTGGTTTAGACCTGGAATAGCCCTGTTTTAGACCTGGTTTAGACCTTAAATAGTCCCGTTTTAGACCTGGAATAGTCCCGTTTTAGACCTGGTTTAGACCTGGAATAGCCCTGTTTTAGACCTGGTGTAGACCTTGAATCATCCCGTTTTAGACCTGGAATAGCCCTGTTTTAGACCTGGTTTAGACCTTGAATAGTCCCGTTTTAGACCTGGAATAGCCCTGTTTTAGACCTGGTTTAGACCTTGAATAGTCCCGTTTTAGACCTGGAATAGTCCCGCTTTAGACCTGCAATAGTCCCATTTTAGACCTGGTTTAGACCTGGAATAGTCCCATTTTAGACCTAGTGTAGACCTGGAATAGTCCCGTTTTAGACCTGGTTTAGACCTGGAATAGCCCTGTTTTAGACCTGGTGTAGACCTTGAATCATCCCGTTTTAGACCTGGAATAGCCCTGTTTTAGACCTAGTGTAGACCTTGAATCATCCTGTTTTAGACCTGGAATAGTCCTGTTTTAGACCTGGTGTAGACCTTGAATCATCCCGTTTTAGACCTGGAATAGTCCTGTTTTAGACCTGTAATAGTCCTGTTTTAGACCGAGTTTAGACTTGGATTAGTCTTGTTTTAGACCTGGAATAGACCTGGTTTAGACCTGGTGTAGACCTTGAATCATCCCGTTTTAGACCTGGAATAGTCCTGTTTTAGACCTAGTTTAGACTTGGATTAGTCTTGTTTTAGACCTGGTTTAGATCTGGTGGTACTCTGAAGGTTAAATCTTTTCTCAGGAGGTACTTGTTGTGAACCTCTGAGAACCTCTGGTCTAAAACATGATCCCTGTTTGTGTATTGTTTGTTGTCATAGCGACAGTCTGACCTCTGTCGAGCCGGATGCCCTGGTCAAAGCGGGAGAACAGCCGGTGTCTCTGGGCCCAGTATTTGGCGAGCTCCGGTTCAGCCGCCATCTCCTCCGGCATCGGATCTGCCCTCCTCTGCTTCATCCTCTGCTTCATCCTCCTCTTCCTCTGAGGGCAGGAGGCGCTGTCTGCACTCGCTCCTGGAGCGCACACAAGGTATATTCATCTGTCCATTTCAAACATTTTCACACACCATTAGGAAATTACAAGAATTTTGACCCAGGAGACATTTTTCTAATTTTTTGTCAAATTTGTCTAAAATTTTTCTCAAATTTTTCCTTTCATTTTTATCAAAATTTTGTCTCATTTTTATCTCATTTTTGTCAAAATTCTCAATTTTTTTCTCTCATTTTTCTCTCATTTTTCCTTTCATTTTTTATCAAAATTTTCTCAAATTTTTATCTAATTTTTCACTCATTTTTCTCTAATTTTTGTCAAAATTTTCTCAATGAGAGGAAAATAAAAATTTTTATTTAATTTTTCTTTCATTTTTTCTCAAATTTTTCTCTCATTTTTCCTTTCATTTTTATCAAAATTCTCAATTTTTTTTCTCTATTTTCCTCTCATTTTTATTTAATTTTTCTTTCATTTTTTCTCAAATTTTTCTCTAATTTTTCTCAAATTTTTCCTTTCATTTTTATCAAAATTTTCTCTCATTTCTATCTAATTTCTCTCTCATTTCTATCTAATTTTTGTCAAAATCTTCTCTAATTTTTGTCAAAATTTTCTCAATTTTTTCTCCATTTTCCTCTCATTTTTATTTAATTTTTCTTTAATTTTTTTCTCAAATTTATCTCTAATTTTTCCTTTTTTTTAATCAAAATTTTCTCTCATTTTTATCAAAATTTTCTCTCATTTTTATCTAATTTCTCAAATTTTTACAAATTTTTTCTAATTTTTCTGTAATTTTTCTTACATTTTTATCAAATTTTTCTCTCACTTTTATGAAATTTCTAATTTTTCTGTAATTTTTATCAAATCTTTCTCATTTTTATCAAATTTTTCATTTTTTCTCTCATTTTTATCAAAATTTTCTTTCATTTTTATTTTTATCTAAACTTTCTCTCATTTATAAATAAATATACCCCTGCAGGAGTCTATACGATACCTAACTATAAGTTATATAGAAGAGACAGGGTTCACAAAAAAGGCGGTGGAGTAATGATTTATGTTAAAAGCTCAATTCAAAGCAAGCAGATGGACCTCCCACAAACTGATATTGAATGCGTCGGAGTCTCGATTTGTTTGTCCCCTGAAATGGCTTTCAACATCATCGTACTCTACAGGCCTCCTAACGAAAAAGAGCAATTTTACGATCAACTTAGGGAAATACTCAAAGCCTGCAATGATAAGGAAACAATTTTAATGGGTGATTTTAATTTAAATTGGATGGATAAAGCTCGCTCCAGCAAATTAAGGTCCATAGCCAAACAGTTCAATTTTACCCAAATGATATCAGGTCCCACCAGAATAACTAGCTCCTCAAAAACCTTAATTGATCTGCTTTTCACCAACAAATCGGAACGCATCACAAAAACATATAATCTCATCACGGGACTATCAGACCATAATTTAATACTGGGCACCAGGAAACTCTCTAAGGCCCGTTACAGAAATCAAAATGCACAAAATACTGTAGTATCTTATATTCCAAAGCGCGTTATGGAGCTTGTGGACAGGGAAATTAAAAATGCAATTCAGAATGAATTGCATTTTGATGATAACAGTAATTGTAGGTTAAATTCATTTCCATTTCTGTAATATGTTGCAAATATAAATGCGTGAAAATTTAACTCAAATTTGACGTGGGCATCAACAGGTCAATAGCGGGAATCGAACCCATACGAGTGTCAAAGCACATAACCACTCGACCAAAGTCTTTCTCTGAAAGACCTCTGGGATTCTTCAATATGTTAATGTCGTAAAGACAGCGGTTGAAAAGCATATGTTTAGATTACTGGAGAATTGTCAAGAACCGGGAACGTAAGGTAATTTGTTTTTTTGCTGATGTTGTTTTCGGACAACACAGATACTCATGCGGGGAGGTGTGCGGAACGGTGTGTTTGACACTCTGTTTACGTCAGGTACATATTCTCTGCGACACCGCCTAAGTAAGACACAACTTTAGCCTCCCCTCGACCAGACTATCTGCTAAGACCATGTTGCCCCAGTAACTCAGCGGGAACTAAGTTTAGCGAGCGTCGTGGAATCGAACTCTCACTTAAACTAGCGCCAACTGACGAATAAAGCCGGGCTTTGCGCTTAGTAGCTTTCGTGGAATACCCCTCAGGTCTGTTTGTGATGAGGAAACATAAAAGATCAGAAAATAGTGAAATACGGGGCTCTTTAAAGGAAAAGTAACGTTTTTTTACAATTTGAGCCTTCTTTCGGCAATAAAACAAGTAGTTTTACTCACCCATAGCAGTTTGGTGTCAATTGGAGTGGTATCGCAGAAGTTATGTTGAGCCGTTCTGTTCTACTAATGATCCCGTATCCGTTAACATGAGTGCTCGGGGCATTACTTTGCGGTCTCCAAATAACACAAACTTTAGCACTTTTCAAATCACAGAAGATCGCTGTGTCAGGGTAGACTTTTAGTGGATTCCAAAATGGCCTGAAACCCGATATGCAGCTATAGTTTCATTTGATGACGTCATCAGAGAGGACAGTGCGCATGCGTGAACTCAGCTGTTTTGTAAACACCGCTAGTCCGAAAGAAGCTAACACCGCTCTGAACTTTACTTTTCTGTTGCGATATCGGGTTTCAGGCCGTTTTGGAATCTACTAAAAGTCTACGCTGACACAGCGATCTTCTGTGATTTGAAAAGTGCTAAAGTTTGTGTTATTTGGACACCGCAAATCAGTGCCCCGAGCACTCATGTTAACGGATACGGGATCATTAGTAGAACAGAACGGCTCAACATAAGTTCTGCGATACTGCTCCAATTGACACCAAACTGCTATGGGTGAGTAAAACTACTTGTTTTATTGCCGAAAAAAGGCTCAGATTGTAAAAAAACGTTACTTTTCCTTTAAGAGCATAAAATACTCCAGAAAAGAACCAAAACCATCTGAAATCCACTACCTCTGTGTTTGAGTGTTAAATTAAATGAAAATGGTGATTTAAAGTCCATTTCCACAGGTGTTTGCGGTTACCTTCGGCGGACTCTGGCAGGAGGAAGCCTGGCGTCTCCAGGCAGGGTAAAGGTCTCTTGTTCTGGGCTTCGTTTGGCTCCTCTTGTCCTTCTCCTTCCTCTGGAGCCCTTTTCGCACCACAAGGAAGTGTCCTCTCCTCGTCCATGTTCCTCTCTCTCCCTGTCCCGTCTTCCCTCTCCTCCTCCTTCTCCTCCTCCGACATGTTTTTTTCCTCCTTTAAACCCTCCTTTCCTTCCTCTACGAAGTCCAGATTTCCTGGTTCGGATCTCGGACTTGGCTCTGACGTCGTAGCTTCCGTGTTTCTTTGGATGTTCCCAAGAAAATCCTTCACCTACAGAAAGTTAAATTCCTGTTATTTTTCATGCTCGTAAAGAATTAAAGGTTCACTACGTAACCTTTCCTACTCGTCTCCGTGGAGATGTCGTCGCTTTGTTTGATTTGTTTGTTTGTTCGTTTGTTTGTTCAGTCTGTATAAAATATTATCTCAGAATTAAAAATAAATAAATATCGGTATCGGCCAATAACGGCAACATTAATATCAGATATCGGTATTGGCTAAAATGTTCCCATCGGTGCGTCCCCAGTTCTAGGTTCTAGTTCTGACATAAACAGTTTTGACCTTGGTGAGAGTGGAGCTCCTCTGCGGCTCGTCGTCTGGGAATCGGATGTGTGTGTTTTGTTTACGGTTTTGTTTCTTCTTCTTCTGCCGTTGTTTCTGAAATCCTGTAGCGCTGAACACACTGGAGAAGCTGAAACAGACGTGTCGCTACAGTTACGCTTCTGTTACCTTCACGTTCTCTGGAATACCGAGCTAAACGTACACTGGGTTTGCGTTTCGTTTCAGTCCCAGTTTCCTCCAGGATTCTTCGGACATGGGCTGCGGGCTCTCCTCGGGGTCCAGCTCATGACTGAAGAGGAAAGAAAAGATTATTTTAATAGCAGGTCAGAAAAGTTATACAGTGCAGCTTTATTTGTTCTGACGCTGACCTGCGTTTGAGTTTGACCTGAGGTTTCTCTGGAGGCTCTTCTTCGTCTTCCTCAGACTTCCTCCTGGACTCGCCTCGGTCCACTCCTCCTCCAGCCTGCGCCGACCCTGGACAAAACAGAAAAGATCTACTCAAATCTAACGTGCACATGTCGTCGTTTACATGTTTAACTGGTCAAAACATACAATAAAACCAATACACTTTTAAAATGTTACTGCGTCAGGTAGCTCAAATCGACAGGTAGCTCAAAACGACAGGATCCATGACATAATTCCGAGGCGTTCCGAGTTTGAGTTTGGTCAGTTTCCTCCCTGCCTCTGCGTCTTTCTCTTTCTTCTCGACAATGACAGGTCTAAACCAGGACTAAGCCAAGACTAAACCAAAACTAAACCAGGTCTAAACCAAGACTAAGCCAGGACTAAAACGGGTCTAAACCAGGTCTAAACCAGGACTAAACCAAGACTAAACCAAGACTGTGTGTGATAACATATTATCCTGTGCATTATTGAATTATTGAATGATAATATGTGATAAAAGCATTTCCATTTTAACAAAGTACCTTCTAATTCTGCCCATAATTCCGAGGCGTTCCGAGTTTGAGTTTGGTCAGTTTCCTCCCTGGCTCTGCGTCTTTCTCTTTCTTCTTTCTTCTCGACAATGACGTCGCTGCGTCACTGCATCCGATGCCGAAACTTCACCAAACGCTGCAGATGCGCCAACACCAGATTCTCACTACGCTGACGCCTGAAAACGCGACGCAAAAAACGCAACAGGCCCAGACGCGCGCCGACATAGACTTAACGTGTAAACTCCACGCCCTGACGCAGCTTGTTTAACTCAGGGATGAAAGAGTTCCGTTTTTTAGCAGATCTCTGCTTTTTTTCAGCCGCTGTTTTTTTTTTTTGTTTTTTTTTTACATCTGTGCAAATTGGTTGAGAAAGATTTTAGGTGTATATATATGTATAGTTGTGTTTAGGGTCGCCAACCGTCCCTTGAAAAACAGAATCGTCCTGTATTCAGAACAAAAGTACACATCTCGTATTAAACTTCGTATTAAGCGCCGTGACTTTCCGCTTTTTTCATGACTGGCCACTTTCATCCCTGTTAACTCCTGATTTAAAAAAAAAAAAAAAAATTTATTTAAATATTTTTGATAGTGTAACATTGTGTTCTGCGTCCTGATTGGCTAAGGGACCTTTGCAGATGGGAGACGCGGGGGGGGGGGCGAGACTGGAACTAGACCAGGACCAGACCGGGATTAGACCAGGACTAAACGCGGACTAAACCAGGTCTAGACCAGGTCTAAACAAGTTCTAAACCTGGACTGGACCAGGACTAAACCTGGACTAAACCAGGACTAGACCAGGTCTAAACCAGGATTAAACCACGGCGTGCGGCTCTTTGCCTGGTTTCGTGCGGCTCTTGCGTTCGTTCATGTCGAGGTTTGATGTGCTCAGACTGGTTTGGACACGGGTCTCGTGCTCGCAGCCCCGGGTGGGACGCGCGGTCTCGCACCGGTCATGGATTTGAGCACGATGAGCGCACGTGTCTGCGCGCACACTTCTCCGCTATTAATACATTTTGTTGAAAATCTACGAAAGTTTGTGTTTAAAGTGTTTAAAGGTCCCATGACATGGTACTTCTTGATGCTTTTATATGGCTCCTTAATGGTTAAATGAATCCTTCTTCAAAATCAACACTCACTGCATGAGGAACAGAGATAAGATGAGAGTATTTTTTCTCTCTCTGAACAGTCCATTATGGGCGTTGTTGCTTGAATGCAAATGAGGAGGACAGAGATGGCCTATAGTAGAGGGTGGGGGCATGGCCAAACTCTCCACTCTCAGCTGTGCCTGTACGCTCTGACCCATTTCCGTGTTTTTGCGCAGAGGAAGAGATTAGAAGCGTTCCATTGAAAAAAAACACATTTTCACAGAAAATAAAATTAAACCACTGCTGTTCAAAGGTCCAGAGGCTCAGATAAAGGACTTCCGAGCCTAGAAACACTCGGACGTGCCTCCAGGCAAATAAAAAAACGCATTTCGCATTGCCTAGCGCATTCGCGGTCCAAACTCTCTGGGCGTGATTTACAGAGACGCTGAGTACAGACAGACGGGGGTGGAGCTGCTTTTTTCGATCTGACGTCAATAAGGTGCCTTGTTGAGAATCGCCCGTTTGAGCTCCGATTTTTTGTAACGCAGAAAAGGATCGCAAATGCTCAGTTTAGACATTTCGCAACTTTTAGCCGGGGGGGGGGGTTAACTGTACTGACAAATATCGGTCGTTAATATCGGCCCACCTTTACACATCGGGCCGATACCGATATGTTTGGTTTTTGTTTTTTTATTGGCAATACCAGCCGATACCGATGTTAATGCCGATATATGGTGCATCCCTAGTGTTACCCAAACATGTGAATGAAACAAACACAACTCCAGGTCTGTTTTGGACGTGTAGTTCTACGATCACTAAACGCTCACAAGAGTCAACTTCACGTCATATCGGGATTTTAGAAGAACTGAAAACACATTCGGTTTATTGTACGATTCACTGTACCTGTTTGTTCCTCTGAGTTGATGTGATGACACTCTGTGGGTTTCTTATCATCCGTTCCTCCATCGCTCGGCTCTGCTCGCTCCCCTCCTCCTCCGTTTCCATCGTTTTGACCGTCTCCCGGTGTTTTCAAACTGCAAAAACGGTTAAATTCTTCCGTTAATCCCTCCGTCTCCGCTGCTCCCTGCTCCTCTCCCACAGTCCAGCCCTGCGCGGTCCAGTAGTAGAACTGGTCCTGGTAGTAGTAGTACGTCTCCTCGTAGTGCAGGTCCCAGGAGGTCTTCAGGTCCGGGTTGGTCCAGGGAGGGTCCAGATCCGGCTCGGATCCAAAGTCCGGATTCTTCTCCAACCAGTGAGTCCAGAGCAAAGACTCCCCCTGTTCAGCTGAAGGAAACAGAACACCAAAGTTTAAAAAATGTATCACAAGAGGATGTACCAACACAGACGAGAGAGCCAGAGTGGACCTCAGTCTGCCGTACACCTCCACCTAAAAGGACCTCAGTCTGCCGTACACCTCCACCTAAAAGGACCTCAGTCTGCTGTACATCTCCACCTAAAAGGACCTCAGTCTGCCGTACATCTCCACCTAAAAGGACCTCAGTCTGCCGTACATCTTCACCTAAAAGGACCTCAGTCTGCCGTACATCTTCACCTAAAAGGACCTCAGTCTGCCGTACACCTCCACCTAAAAGGACCTCAGTCTGCCGTACATCTTCACCTAAAAGGACCTCAGTCTGCCGTACACCTCCACCTAAAAGGACCTCAGTCTGCCGTACACTTCCGCCTAAAAGGACCTCAGTCTGCTGTACATCTCCACCTAAACGGACCTCAGTCTGCCGTACATCTCCACCTAAACGGACCTCAGTCTGCCGTACATCTCCACCTAAACGGACCTCATCTCCGTACATCTCCGCCTAAAAGGACCTCAGTCTGCCGTACATCTCCACCTAAAAAGGACCTCAGTCTGCCGTACATCTCCACCTAAAAGGTTTTGAGAGGGGAGTTAAAGGCTACGTTTATACGGCGACAATCAAAACAGAAGACGCAAAAGTGGCGTCTCGTCTTCAATTTTTTATCCGCGTTTAGACGAGCGTTCTCAACAGGAAATGTTTGTTTATATGAAGACGCAAAAGTGGGAGAATTCGATTGAATATGCATGCCAGGCCGCTAATATAATGTTAGAGCGACCTTTTTCAGGACACCGACAGGTGCTCTCATTACGGTCGTTTCACCCTCGATGTAGGGTCGTATTGTTATGGTTTTTACCGGCTTGGCGCACCAGGTCAGGTGTATGCGGCGTGAACATGTTTATCGCTTCTTACCGTTTAGACGGAAACACGACCCGGGCCGACCCTGGAAGGAGTCTTCAGATTTTTGCGGTTTCAGAGCCCGACGGCGCCGTTGCCGTGTAAACGAAAGACACTTCAGATAGAATATTTTGTCGTTTTCAGTCGCAATCGTCCTCGTCTAAACGGCCCTAGAGAGGCTATTTTTGTCAAGAAAGAGAATCCTTCCTTGAACAGAAATGGAGGTCTCAGACATCATTTGTCTCCATCTATAACTCTATCCTCAAACCTAAAACAAATAAAGAAAACAATAGTGCAGCAGGTCAGGTCCAGAGGTGTGGAAACAGCATTATGGTCCTGAATGGTTCTGCTGACAAGACCCACACTCCACTCCCACTGCAGATCTAACAGGCCCACCTAACTAACACAAACTGGAAACAAGTAGGTGTGGTAGTGTCACAGTCATTTCACTGTATTTAGCGCCCCCTTCAGGCAGATATAGGCAGTGTCCACCAGCGTCTGACCAGAACTGAAGAAGCAGAAGAAACGAATTCGACCAAATAAACTTTTGTCCAGTCGACAAATTGAATTTCTCCTTTTGCCTTTGGTTCTACCTGGACAACTGAAGGATTCTACACACAAACTGATGACATGGTAACTGGTAAATGGTCATATTTTTACACAGCACTTTTCCACCATCATTGGTTGTCTTGCCCAAGGACACAACAACAGCATTCGGAGCTGGAATCAGTGGATCTGAACGCTTACCCAACTGGATTTGAACCGCGGACAGTGGACAAAGCAACTGAGCTACTGCCCCATCACAGCAGGGAGAATTTATTTAATTGATTTCAAAAATTTGGCACAATTTACACAATATATTTTTATATTTCTGATATTTTAAACATGATTTCAACAAAATAAAGGTGTGTTCTTATTAGTGAAATAATAATTTCAGTATATATTAAAGGAGATTTGTTTAATATTTACTGTTTAATATAAACTGTTCTAGCAACAAAGAGTTGATTGAGCCGCACAACGAGACTGGATCAGGACTGTGGGGAGTATTTCAGTGATGGAAAGAATAAAAAATCATAAAAATCATAAATGAAAGGGTATAAATATTGGAAAAGTGGACTGCTTTCATAAATGACACCAGTAAAATAAAATGACATTACCATTATTACCAAAGGTATGTTTAAATACAAACCTGTAACTCCAGACTTTTGTTTTGTTGTTTGTATTTTTTGAAATATTTTCCTAAAAATCAATAAAAAGAAAGTTACAAAAAAATAATAATAAAAAATATTCTTACCCCAGTACTTGTGCCACCCGTCCTCCTTTGAGTGTGTGTTTGGTTCTTCCACAGGTTCCGGCTCCTCCTCTTCTACATCTGCGATAACGTACAGTTTATCGTTTGGAAAATGCCAAAAACAACAGATAAACGTGTTTTAAAAGTTTTGTTATTGTCATTCACACCATGTAGCAAACACAGGGGGATCGAAATCGTGTTTCCAAAAGCTCCAAATGTGCAATTTAAACATTAAAAACACAAACAGAACAAGAAATGTACAAAGACATCAATAATAAATAAAATAACACTAAATATACAGACACACAAGGGACACTTCCAACAGGAGAACAAATGAGGTCGTTATATTTGGTTAAAAATGAAGGTGCAACATGTAAAAGTGCTGAATGCTTTTACATCAGGGGTGTCAAACATGCGGCCCGGGGGCCAGATCCGGCCCTCCAAGACCTTTAAATCTGGCCCTCGGCTGATTTTGTATTAAAATATTTTAATTATGTTTTAATTTTCTATTAAAATATTGGTCATTTTCTGCGTCTCTTTTCTGCAGTTTAGCAGAGCAGCGTCTCCAGCGCCTCTGTACGTGGCCCCTCCCACCAGAGCAGCACAAATGAAGACTCGCCTCTTTTCAAACGCTCTTAAGACCTGGTTTAGTCCTGGTGTAGTCCCGGTGTAGTCCCGGTGTAGTCCCGGTGTAGTCCCGGTGTAGTCCCGGTGTAGGCCCGGTGTAGGCCCGGTGTAGGCCCGGTGTAGTCCTGGTGTAGTCCCGGTGTAGTCCCGGTGTAGGCCCGGTGTAGTCCCGGTTTAGGCCTGGTGTAGGCCTGGTGTAGGCCTGGTTTAGGCCTGGTTTAGGCCTGGTGTAGTCCTGGTGTAGTCCTGGTGTAGTCCTGGTTTAGGCCTGGTTTAGGCCTGGTGTAGCCCTGGTTTAGGCCTGGTTTAGGCCTGGTTTAGGCCTGGTGTAGTCCTGGTTTAGGCCTGGTTTAGGCCTGGTGTAGTCCTGGTGTAGTCCTGGTGTAGTCCTGGTTTAGGCCTCGTTTAGTCCTGGTGTAGTCCTGGTGTAGTCCTGGTGTTGTCCTGGTTTTGTCCTGGTTTTGTCCTGGTTTAGTCCTGTTTTAGGCTTAAGAGAAAATGTTTTATTTATATTTTTATGAAAATATTTAAATTACATTTTAATTTTCTATTAAAATATTGTTAATTTTCTGCTCACTTTAGCACAGCAGCGTCTCCAGTGCCTCTGTACGAGGCCCCTCCCACCAGAGCAGCACAAATGAAGACTCGCCTCTTTCCAATCGCTCTTAAAGGACGATCGTTTTGACTGTCGACCGTGACACCCTCATCAAGAAAGTGTCAAAAATGAGAAAAGTGGACGCCGAGTGCAGGATTTTCCAAGAAAAATGGACTAATTCCTCTGTTCACAGAGGTTAAGGGGAAACCTGTACGCTCGTGTTGAAATTGCATTTTTTCTTAAAGTTTCAGGTTGTTCATAATATTATAATATTTTGTAAAAGAAAGAGTTCATCCAATAAAAAAAGACTTCTGTAATAGATTTGTGTTTCTCTGCACAAATATTTGGACTTATTGATATTTTTAGGGTATATTTACCATGAGTTTTCTGATCCGGCCTCTTTGGGATCAAAGTCGGTTGGATACGGCCCCCGGGCCAGAATGAGTTTGACTTGCTTTGTGTTTCTGTGTTTCCCCTCCACACTGAGCCACTCCCCCTTCAGAGCACCGTCACAACACATTCACAAACGACCAAAACGACCACACACGGATCCGGTTTGTCAAGTTGCTGTGCGCAGTTTTGTGTCACATTTTTGTGTATTTAGAGAGATCGCTAGATTGCTCAAACATGCAAGGATGACTAAAACCTCTTCAGGCAGGTTTTTGATGAAAAAGCACAACAGCCCCTCTTTAAAGGTAAAGCACGGTGTAAAGGTGCACTATGGAACTTTTCTGCCAAGTTACAGGTCAGATCTGTGCAGCGGCGACCTCGCTCACAGGAAAAATAATGTTTTTCAATGCATTTTTTTGAGCAAAGAAACACCTGCAAATGAATTACTGCAGGATATTTAATTTAATGCCACTCTGTGAAACATTTCAGTAATATTTCCATGGAGACGAGCAGGTAGAAAAGTTATTTAGTGCGCATTTATATCAGTATTAACTAGGGATGTCAACAATTAATCGATTAACGGTTAATTGTCGATTAAGACGTTGGTCGATCAAAATGCATTAATTGTAATTAACCGCTAACCGCGGACACGCGCACCCGCGCGGTCATGAAACAAGGCAACCGCGCTGCGCCAAGCTCGACTCACAGCCGACCGCAGGCGCCAACGGCACTGCTCAGCAGCCCTGGGTGTACGTGCGAGGCGAGATCTAACCCGGAATGCGTGCCGCTGCTGCCGGTTTCGCCGCAGCCCGCGCCCCGAGCCCCGAGCCCCGCGCGGCTGGCCTGCGGCTCGGAGCGCGGGGCGCGGCGAAACCAGCACGCGCCCCAGTGGTTTAATCCTGGTCTAGTCCAGGTCTAGACCCGGTCGAGTCCCGGTCCAGTCCAGGTCCAGTCCAGGTCCAGACCTGGTTCAGACCTGGTCCAGTCCACGTTCAGTCCTGGTCTAGTCTCTTAGCCAATCAGGACAGAACACAATGTTACACTATAAAAAAAATTTTACACTATAAAAAAAAAAAAATTGGATAGAGCGAGGGATTACTGTATTTAGTTATTCAGCATCAATACATTTGTCTGCTTTTTACTAAGGAATAATTAATTGAGGAATATACAATATAATAATACTATGATATATTTATGACTCAGTGTTATGTTACTATAGCTTATATTCTTAAAGACCCTATTGAAACACTCAAATTCAGGTGAAAAACGCCGCTTATCAATTAATCGTTAATCGACCGATAAGGTCAATCAACTATCAATTAATGAATTAACCGATAATTTGCATCCCTAGTATTAACACAATGAAAGTGAATCTGTTTTGAAGATTTAGTTTCCAATTAGAGTTGTCAAAAGTACCAAGATCAGACAAGAATCTATACTAAAACCAGTATCGAAAATAAATCCTAATTTTTCACAGGAATTGAGACTAAAAAAGTAATTAAAGCCGCAAGCGGCGTTGGTCGGGACCTCGCACCTGCGTTTGTTCGTCTTACTGAGACGCACAGCCATACCAAATTTCGTGTGCCTGGCACAATTATCTCACTTCCTGTTGGGCGTGGCCATGACATTGTAGATACCCTGTCAGAACAGACCCTGTCAGACCCTGTCAGACCCTGTCAGACTCTGTCAGACCCTGTCAGACCCTGTCAGACTCTGTTAGACCCTGTCAGACCCTGTCAGACCCTGTCAGACCCTGTCAGACCCTGTCAGACTCTGTCAGACCCTGTCAGACCCTGTCAGACCCTGCATGTGGCCTCCATGCTGAGGCCTACATGAACCTTCGATGCTTGTCCCCACATTGCTGCTTGCAGCTATATCAGATCAAAGGTACAAAGATCAAAGACCTTTGATCAGGGCGTTGCCTAGCAACAAATACCTCCCATTCATAACTCATCACTCCCATTCAATAAATACCTAATTTTATCGATCCGCCGTATCGTCATATTACCGCCTATTTGAAAATCCTTCGCAATTTTACATCTCCAACGTCTTAAGATTATGTTCACCAAAATTTAAGCCTATCTGAGGTACGGTGTAGGAGAAGTGTTTCAAATTCCATACCTAACTTTATCGATCCGCCGTATCGTCATATTACCGCCTATTTGAAAATCCTTCGCAATTTAACATCTCCAACGTCTTAAGATTATGTTCACCAAAATTTAAGCCCATCTGAGGTACGGTGTAGGAGAAGTGTTTCAAATTCCATTCTATGTCCAATACCCAAAAATCACACAAAAGCCCAATTATCTCACTTCCTGTTGGGCGTGGCCATGACATTGCAGTGAGGCGTTTGTTCGTCTTATTGAGATACACGTCCCTACCGAATTTCGTGCGCCTATCTTAAACGGTATGCCAGCCCCGAAAGACAACGCGCTAGGGGGCGCTATCGAGCTCCTGGGGGTCACTGGGGGACGGGACTTTGTGTGGTCGTACTGGCAGCACTTTGTGATGCCCGTGCAAAAGTTTCGTTCGTTTTGAAGCATGGGAACATGCTCAAAATTGCCCCAGCGAGTGTGAACAAGAACAAGAATAATTAAAGCCGCAAGCGGCGTTGGTCGGGACCTCGCACCTGCGTTTGTTCGTCTTACTGAGACGCACACCCATACCGAATTTCGTGTGCCTGGCAAAAATGGTAAGCCATATCGGACAATTTTTCCTGTTAGGGGCTCAGCTAGCGGTAGATTTCTGACAGTTCACTGGCCTGTCATATGGGGGCGCTATGTCAGACTGCCAGTTATTTGGCATGAAAATCTTGGTAGTCCTCATCTACATTACCCTGTGAAGTTTTAGTCTGAGGAAGAACTCCAAATCCAATAAATATCTCCCATTCATAACTCCCATTCAATAAATACCTAAGTTTATTGATCCGCCGTATCGTCATATTACCGCCTATTTGAAAATCCTTCGCAATTTCAAATCTCCAACGTCTTAAGATTATGTTCACCAAAATTTAAGCCCATCTGAGGTACGTTGTAGGAGAAATGTCTGCTAAATGAAGTGGTGACACACCTCCTATTGAATTTGGCACTTTCAAATGGTAGCAAAATTCATCAGGCTGCCATTTTGTCATCTTACAAGATATCAAAAATCCCTTCGCAATTTAACATCTCCATTGTCTTGAGCTCATGTACACCAAAATTTACGCCCATCTGATGTACGGTGTAGGAGGAGTGTTTTAAAATCCATTGTATGTCTTATCACGCAAAATCGCAATACAAGTCTTTTTATCTCACTTCCTGTTGGGCGTGGCCATGACATTGTAATTACAATTTTGTTCATCTTAGTGAGATACACACCCATACCAACTTCCGTGTGTCTGGCTGAAATCGTATGCCACCCACGATCCTCTTTGTGTTAAAATGCTCATTTGCTGTACATTTTCTGACAGTTCACTGGCCTGTCATATGGGGGCGCTATGTCAGACTGCCAGTTATTTGGCATGAAAATCTTGGTAGTCCTCATCTACATTACCCTGTGAAGTTTTAGTCTGAGGAAGAACTCCAAATTCAATAAAAACCTCCTATTCATAATTCATAACTCCCATTCAATAAATACCTAAGTTTATCGATCCGCCGTATCGTCATATTACTGCCTATTTGAAAATCCTTCGCAATTTATCATCTCCAATGTCTTAAGATTATGTTCACCAAAATTTAAGCCCATCTGAGGTTCGGTGTAGGAGAAGTGTTTCAAATTCCATTGTCTGTCCAATATTACAAAATCACACAAAAGGCCAATTATCTCACTTCCTGTTGGGCGTGGCCATGACATTGCAGTGAGGCGTTTGTTCGTCTTATTGAGATACACGTCCCTACCGAATTTCGTGCGCCTATCTTAAACGGAACTCCAAATTCAATCAATAACTCCCATCCATAACTAATAACTCCATTCAATAAATACCTAATTTTATCGATCCGCTGTATCGTCATATTACCGCCTATTTGAAAATCCTTCGCAATTTAACATCTCCAACGTCTTAAGATTATGTTCACCAAAATTTAAGCCCATCTGAAGTACGGTGTAGGAGAAGTGTTTCAAATTCCATTGTATGTCAAATTTCACAAAAAGCCAATTATCTCACTTCCTGTTGGGCGTGGACATGACATTGCAGTGAGGCGTTTGTTCGTCTTATTGAGATACACGTCCCTACCGAATTTCGTGCGCCTATCTTAAACGGTATGCCAGCCCCGAAAGACAACGCGCTAGGGGGCGCTATCGAGCTCCTGGGGGTCACCGGGGGACGGGACTTTTTGGAGGCCTAGCTGCCGCCCTACGTGATGCCCCTGCAAAGTCACGTTCGTTTTGAAGCATGGGAACATGCTCCAAATTGCCCAAAAGCGTGTGAACAAGAACAAGAATAATTAAAGCCGCAAGCGGCGTTGGTCGGGACCTCGCACCTGCGTTTGTTCGTCTTACTGAGACGCACACCCATACCGAATTTCGTGTGCCTGGCAAAAATGGTAAGCCATATCGGATAATTTTTCCTGTTAGGGGTTCAGCTAGCGGTAGATTTGACAGTTCACTGACCTGTCATATGGGGGCGCTATGTCAGACTGCCAGTTATTTGGCATGAAAATCTTGGTAGTCCTCATCTACATTACCCTGTGAAGTTTTAGTCTGAGGAAGAACTCCAAATTCAATAAATATCTCCCATTCATAACTCCCATTCAATAAATACCTAAGTTTATCGATCCGCCGTATCGTCATATTACCGCCTATTTGAAAATCCTTCGCAATTTAACATCTCCAACGTCTTAAGATTATGTTCACCAAAATTTAAGCCCATCTGAGGTACGTTGTAGGAGAAGTGTCTGCTAAATGAAGTGGTGACACACCTCCTATTGCATTTGGCACTTTCAAATGGTAGCAAAATTCATCAGGCTGCCATTTTGTCATCTTACAAGATATCAAAAATCCCTTCGCAATTTAACATCTCCAATGTCTTGAGCTCATGTACAAAAAATTTTACGCCCATCTGATGTACGGTGTAGGAGGAGTGTTTTAAAATCTATTCTATGTCATATCACAGAAAATCGCAATACAAGTCTTCTTATCTCACTTCCTGTTGGGCGTGGCCATGACATTGTAATTACAATTTTGTTCATCTTAGTGAGATACACACCCATACCAACTTTCGTGTGTCTGGCTGAAATCGTATGCCACCCACGATCCTTTTTGTGTTAAAATGCTCATTTGCTGTACATTTTCTGACAGTTCACTTGCCTGTCATATGGGGGCGCTATGTCAGACTGCCAGTTATTTGGCATGAAAATCTTGGTAGTCCTCATGTACATTACCCTGTGAAGTTTTAGTCTGAGGAAGAACTCCAAATTTAATAAAAATCTCCCATTCATAACTCATAATTCACATTCAATAAATACCTAAGTTTATCGATCCGCCGTATTGTCATATTAGCGCCTATTTGAAAATCCTTCGCAATTTAACATCTCCAACGTCTTAAGATTATGTTCACCAAAATTTAAGCCCATCTGAGGTACATTGTAGGAGAAGTGTTTCAAATTCCATTGAATGTCAAATATTACAAAAATCACACAAAAGGCCAATTATCTCACTTCCTGTTGGGCGTGGCCATGACATTGCAGTGAGGCGTTTGTCCGTCTTATTGAGATACACGTCCCTACCAAATTTCGTGCGCCTATCTTAAACGATATGCCAGCCCCGAAAGACAACGCGCCAGCCCCGAAAAACAACGCGCTAGGGGGCGCTATCAAGCTCCTGGGAGTCACCGGGGAACGGGTCTTTTTGGAGGCGTAGCTGCCGCCCTATGTGATGCCCGTGCAAAGTTTCGTTCGTTTTGAAGCATGGGAACATGTTCAAAATTGCCCAAAAGCGTGTTAAAAAAAGTGTCCCAAGAATAATAATAATAATAGAGAAACAGAGCGAGAACAATAGGGACCTCGTGCCCCTTCGGGCTCGGTCCCTAATAATAATAATAGAGAAACAGAGCAACTTCAATAGGGACCTTCGTGCCCCTTCGGGCTCGGTCCCTAATGAAAAAGTAATGAACCTTTCCTGAATACCGCTCAGTCATCAGAGACTTTGTGGACCTGAGCCTTAAAGGCAAAGTAACGTTATTTTACAATCTGAGCCTTCTTTCGGTAATAAAACAAGTAGTTTTACTCACCCATACCACGTTCGTGTCATTTGGAGCTGTTTGAAGAAAGTTATGTTGTAGCGTATCCGTTAGCATTTGTATTCGGGGCATTACTTTGCGGTCTCCAAATAACACAAACTTTAGCACTTTTCAAATCATAGAAGCCCGGTGTCTTAATGTAAGATTTCGTTTGAAGCAAAAGTGGCCTGTAATCCGAGATTTATCCATAGTTTTCAGCTTTGCGTTTCATGTTTGGGTCCCGGGAGCTGAGAGCACAGTCCGCACATGCGCACTGGCGTCCTCATCTACTCGAAACTATGGCTAAATCTCGGATTACAGGCCACTTTTGACCAAACGAAATCCTTCATTAAGACATCGGGCTTCTATGATTTGAAAAGTGCTAAAGTTTGTGTTATTTGGACACCGCAAAGTAATGCCCCGAGCATATGATACAGCACCATGTTAACGGATACGGGATCATTAGTAGAACAGAACGGCTCAACATAAGTTCTGCGATACTGCTCCAATTGACAGAAAAATGCTATGGGTGAGTAAAACTACTTGTTTTATTGCCGAAAGAAGGCTCAGATTGTAAAAAAACGTTAATTTGCCTTTAACACCAGTAAGACAAAGGAGCTGGTGATGGACTTCAGGAGGAGACCACTACCTCACTCACCGGTGAACATCCAGGGGCAGGACATAGAGACTGTGGACAGTTTCAAGTACCTGGGTGTTCACCTCAACAATAAACTGGACTGGTCCCACAACACCGACGCCCTGTACAAGAAGGGCCATAGTCGCCTCCACCTCCTGAGGAGACTGAGGTCCTTTGGAGTGTGCAGGCCTCTGCTCAAGACTTTTTATGACTCTGTGGTGGCCTCTGCTCTCCTCTACGCTGTCGTCTGCTGGGCCCCGAGCAGCACAGAAGAGGAGGTGGCTGAGAGGAGGGTGATGGCCAAACTTACGTCCATCACCCTCTGCACCGGACTGTAGAGGAGCTGAGCAGCTCCTTCAGCAGCCGACTGAGGCACCCCCAGTGCAAGAAGAAGCGCTACCGCAGATGCTTCATCCCCACCACCATCAGACTGTACAACTCCACTGTAGAGTCCAAACGGGCAATATTTTCTATACTCTCTTTCTTATTTACTTATTTTACAGACCCTCCAGGAATTCGCGATGTTGCTATTTGCAACTTCAGCCAATCTCCGCAAATTCAGGGCGGTGTTGCAATTTTGACCAATCACCGCAACTTTTCCGCAATTTTTACTAATTTTGACCAATCATCGGCGACGTATTGAACGCCGACCAACTTCCTTCTGTGTAGGAGACATAACTGAGATGAGGTGCACGGTGCGTTTGTGTGTGTGTGTGTGCGGCAGAGGCGGTGGGTCACGTGAGTGTGGGTGTGTGCACGTACGGAAGTGTGTGCGCATAAAAGCGCGCGCTCACCTGTCACACAGAGGAGAGAGTCAGGGTTGGGGTGTAGCCATATTTTTTGTTGACCGCAAACCATTCATTCATCTTTCACGTTAATCTGTTCATCCTGCTGGTTTTCATGAGTTCCATTTCATCCTGCTGCGCTGTCATAGCTGTGTGCGCTCTTTTTGTAATAAATGCACAAAACGCATATCTGGATCTCAGCGTATCTGTCACCATAGCCTCCTCTTTGCGCGTCACAAATCTGCGAGCCACAGGACCCAACCTCATATTCTCGGCGGCTAAAAGGTTTGGAAGCCGCAACATTCTGCTTTACTTCCGTGTGACAAAACAAAACTGCGGCCGTGTCCCAGTTCCCAGAGAGCACAGCTCGGAGCGCGGCCCGAAGGGGGCTCAGACTGCAGTCAAGGAGGTGCACACTTGCTCAGCCCCGACTGCAGTCCGCGGACCGCTTAACGACTGCGGTCTTCGGACCGCGTGTTAACTGCGCATGGGACAAAAAAGAAGTGGGACAGCAGTCGTCGCGCCGGTGTTCTGGCGAAATGTGTGACGCACATGCCCTTCGGGCAACGCTCCGGGCCGCGCGCTCTGGGAATTGAGACACGACTTCTAATGGCAAAGAAACATGTCTGCGGCGCCATTTGCCCACAAAAATAACAGTAAAAGACCGTGCGAAACAGTTCCCCTCCTAGTAGTAATTTATTTTCGATGTTGGTAAGGTTGTTTTAGGACCATATCTGTGATCTCTGTGTCTTTGTATTATTCTTTGTCAGTAATAACTCAGTATTCAAAATATTACTCAATTTTA
This sequence comes from Paratrypauchen microcephalus, assembly GCA_036785185.1. Lineage (NCBI taxonomy): Eukaryota > Metazoa > Chordata > Actinopteri > Gobiiformes > Gobiidae > Paratrypauchen > Paratrypauchen microcephalus. The sequence continues at coordinate 6,391,511 of JAVJIX010000044.1, read as the reverse complement.
ATTACAAAAAGCGAAAATCGCAACTATTTATCGCAACTTTCACTTCCTCCCGCAACAAAATCGCAACAAAAACCTTAAAAGCACCGCAACTTTCATCGAAACTTTTTGGAAAAGCTCCCGCAAATTCAGGCATTTTAGCCCGAAACAATCACAAAAAATGCCTGCGAAATCCTGGGGGGTCTGATTTTATTATTATTTATCTTGTCTGGATGCACTTTTTTGTTCTAACTTTCTTTGCACTAAACTGTCTGGAGCTAATGTGGCAAGGGAATTTCTCCTGTGTGAGATCAATAACGTCTGATCTTATCTTAAAATGGTAGAAAGTTCCAAAAAGTCGATAAAACTCTCTTTAAATAAACATCTCGTACCATCAGAATCCTCCTCGTCTTCGTCTGGTGCCGTGGCCCAAAACGGAGCGGGGTTCTTGTTCATTCTCTTCCCCTGTAAACATCAGGGTTGCCAGATTTTCAGAGAGAAATAAACAAAGAAAGCCTTTGAGCAGCTCCACAAAAATAACTGGGTTCTCTCACGGTTCTCTTGTATTCTGAGGAGCTGGAGAAGGACAGAGGGAGCCCCATCTTTAACATCAGCTCAGACTCTTCATCTAAAACGTTTTCCTCCTCCGAGTTTGGTTCAGCGTCTGGAATCTGCTGCTCCTCTGCTTCCTCCTCATCCTCATCCTCATCCTCTGCTGTCAACAGAAAATAGAAAATTAAAGATTAAAAAACAAAATTAAACAGCATTAAAAAGTCCAACATTATGCACAACTGTGAGCTTTAAACCATGTTCTGTTTTTATCTCCTCAAAAACAGACCTGGAGTTGAGTTTTGTTTCATTCACATGTTTGAGTAACACTTTATTATTAGTTTCTTTACATCTCCAAAGTTCAAAAAGCTCTGCTCCACTTTGTGACGTCATCAAGTGGTAGTTTTCAATTTAACAGCTACGCTTTAGCTTAAATTCGGGGGGGAGATCGGCAATTCCAGGTCTGAAATCATCCAAATGATTCTAGTGAAGGTGTGTGGTGTTTAAAAACATAGTGGAGCACTTCCTGTATCACCACATGATGACATCACAAGGTGGAACAGAGTTTTTTTCCTCCAGGTCTGTGATGATTACAATAGATTACAGAAAATGGCGTGACATGGGCCTTTTAATCAATCCGATAATTTTCAGATGTTCTGTTCGTTTTGCAATTATCACGGGACCTTCCTGCTGTGAGGTGAGGTGCTTACCTGGCTGTGGGACGTTCTTGAGAAGTCGATTGTCAGAACGATAAAGCTCACGGTCTCTGGAGAGAAAGTTAAAATAAAACAATAAAAATAAAGTATAATAAGGTTGTCAAAAGTGTTGAAAATCAGACCCTAAGGCACCGCCAGCAGCTCCAAACGTTCCATTCGAACCAGAAGGTGTTAGTTCGGTTTGTTTTCGTTGGTGTGAAAGCTTCAATCGCACTCAGATCTGCTCTAAATCAAGCGGACTGAGACCACCTTTTTTTTGAGGCTTGACTCCGGAGCAAATGTGCGGTCCCTCTGGTGAGAACGCCAACTCTGGTTCAAACCACAGACAGTAGGTCCAAACCAACTATTCCAAATGCATCATGGGAGGGGATACTAATTATTTCATTTTCTGTTTGTGGTGAGTGAAGAAAACATGGGGCGAACCAAACGTGGTCCAAGTAAAGAGCGATTAAAGGAACCAGAACTGATTTAATGAGCCATTCGCAGTTTCCCTGTAGCGGCCGTACGGACTTAGACCTGCAGGGCGTAAAGGGATAGTGTGTTTTGTTTTTTGTTTTTTATGTGCATCTGTATGGCGTCCCCTTCAACAGTGTCGTCCATTAACACTGACTTACTGATGACAGCGTCATCTGGGCCCAGTTCTGCTCCAATTCCGTAGCTCGCGAACATAGTTCCGGTAAGTTAGCGGGGACATTTAATAAAGCTTGTTTTTTTGACTCGAGAGAAAATAGCATCATGTAAATTACGCTGCTGAATTTTTCGCGGACAACCGTTTTGTGACGCAAATATATCACTTTTTGGACAAATGTTGTTTTGAGAAGAAAAACAAGCTTTATTAAATGTCCCCGCTAACTTACCAGAACTACATTCGCGAGCTACAGAACCGGAGCAGAACTGGGCCCAGACGACGCTGTCATCGGTAAATCAGTGTTAATGGACGACACTGCTGAAGCAGAAGCCATACAGATTCACATCCAAAAAAATGCAATATCCCTTTAATCTTTGAGACAAGCATATGCTCCTGGCAGGACCAGCAGTGTAGCCCTGTGTGCGTGCACCGGCAGGCCTCGGGTTAAGGGGTGTGACAGGGCCAGGGAGGCTTTTAGGCGCAAGGTTGGAGAAACCGTGTCTGCCGGAGGCTGACCTCCACGCAGGGGGATAAGGACCGGCCTGCGCTTTCTGTACACTGCTGGGTAAGATGGTGCATCTTGGCCTTGCTTCCGAGAAGTCTGGCGTGCGGGAGAACCTCAGCGTCCCCGAGCCACGTGCAGGAGCCCTGGATATACTTCAATCGCACCAATTTTGGTTCCAATCCAATCCAACTTTATTTCTATAGCACATTTTATAAACAGAGACAGTTTCCAAAGTGCTGCACATAAAATCAACAGAACTTAATAATAACATTACTAAAATAGCAATAAATAAAGTGCTAATAATACAATCACTAAAAACAAAAGCAATTATAAAAACATTACTAAAAAAGCAATAAATAAAGTGATAATAATAAAATAACTAAAAACAATAAAAACACAGAGAACCACACAACTCATGCGGGATTAAAAGCCAGAGAATAAAAGTGGGTCTTAAGACGAGACTTAAAACACTCCACAGTGGGAGCTGTTTTGATGTGAGGAGGCAGAGCGTTCCACAGCTTTGGTCCAGCCACAGAAAAGGCTCTGTCTCCTCTGGTTTTAAGTCTCGTCTTAGGAACCACGAGTTGGAGCTGGCCCTCGGACCTCAGAGCGCGGGCGGGGGTGTAAATCTGGATGAGGTCCGAGATGTAATCCGGGGCCAGCCCATTCAAAGCTTTAAAAACAAACAATAAAATTTTAAAATCAACTCTAAAACGAACGGGGAGCCAGTGCAAAGATGCTAAAATCGGAGTTATGTGTGGTTCATTTGCAGGTGTGAAAGTGGACCACACTGGACCAAATAATTGAACTAGTGGTGTGAAAGCGCCCTTAATTGATACCAACACTTGTATTGAAACTAGACGCTCATTTTTTGTAGTTATCAATAATTTAAAAAAATCCTGTTGACAGGACAGAGCAGAACCTTTCCTGAATGTCTTTAGAATAATCTGGAGCTGAATCAGGACAAGTATAAGAGCACATAGACTAGTATACACCCATGGACCTAGATTAGACCTGGTTTAGACCTGGTTTAGACCTGATTTAGACCTGGTTTAGACCTGGTTCAGACCTGGTTCAGACCTGGTTCAGACCTGGTTCAGACCTGGACCACTATGGAACCTACCTGGACCACTGAGGGATTACACAGATACAAGACCACATGGGAATAGAAAAGAAAGTTCTACCATTTAACGTGGATAATCACAGTATTGTCTTTTATTCTCACTGTGGTATCAGAATCGGTATTGAGTATCGAGTCTAGGGCTGGGTATCGATCCTGATTTCCTGGATCGATTCAATTTCGATTCACAAGGCCACGATGCGATTCGATCCACGATCTGATCCGATCCGATCCGATATCGATCTACTTACATATTGCTGAATTGTCTCTTTAAAGTAAAAACTGTCACCATTGACAGGAACAGCCCCATATGTGTTTGTGCATTTATCTGTGTATGTGTAAGAGGAATATACACAGAGACACATCAGCCTTCAAACCAGGAGGTGATTTTAGCTGTGCATCTCCACCCATCTCGCAAGGCGCGTTAAGTTTCAGTTTTGTTCAACGGCAACCGCCTTTTATAGCTCTCCTTCCGCGGTCGAGAAAATAGTGCCTATAACCATTTGGAAAAGATCGATCCGCAAATTTTTGAATCGATATCGTATTTTTTGATAGTGAATCGATATTGTATCATGGATCGATCTTTTGAACCCAGCCCTAATCGAGTCTGTTCCTTGGTATCAAAATCAAGGGTGTTTAAATGCGATTCTCACATGACAAAAGCGCGGGAGCAGCGGCAGAGGACGCTCTGGTCTTTGGAGGAGAGTTCACCGCTGAAAAACAAAATGTCCGTCAGAACCATGGTCCTGCTTCGGTCCAACATCATGTCCACGAAGAACCGAGACTCTGAAGGAAATCTAAAGAGGAAAACAAGAATAAAATTATAATTCCACTCACTATTGTTATACACCTTTGTGTGAGATGCCCTCCCATCCTCCCTGAATATTAGGACCCGACCGATATGGATATGTTTTAATCCAATATGATATAAATAAAACAGTCTTTGGTGATGTAAAAATGTAATGTAAAAACGCCCAAAATGACTAAGATTAACGATTACATCAGGTTTAAAAAAAAGTATGGATATGAACAATTCTCATTTAAATATGAATAAGTTGTATATTTAAACAACTGTTACAGAAATTTACTTTGTGATAAGCGAAAACAACAATGTCCTAGAAGAGATCGTTTTGGATAAGCAGCATTTTTCTGCACATTCTGACGATTATCTTTGTTGGAGATTATCACAATTGCACAAAATGTCCGACGAATGATTATTTCTACCCTTTTTATCACGACAAATGATGTTATTGTTTATCGTCCCATCCCTAGTCAGATACCCTCCCAGATGTTGAGGTGTGGCTGAATAAATACAGGATTTATCAGGTTGATCAGGAGAAAATAATTGAGCTTTCTTGCAAAAATAACAAAGAATGAGACACAATACTGACTCTTGCTCGATCTGAGAGAGGAAGATCACGTTCAAGAATAAAAATGGCACATCTATCTATTCATAAAGTTTATCTATATTCACAGTTAATGTACATATCTGTTTAATGGTGGCACTGTCTTTATAACTTGCATGAATGACCAAGTATCTGTGAGGTTAGTGAGTCCTTATATTGTTTTTATGACAGAATGTATTTTTACTTATTTAACATCACATAAAACAATTTCTACCTTTAGATTTTGCGGAATTTTAGATTTTTGTTTATGATCTAAAATGACAAAACCTACTGTCGTAATAAAAACACCGTAAAAACAGATATAGCTTAAAAACTTACATTTTACTGCATCCCTAGTCCAAACGGAGGTTATTCAGAGTCCCTTTCCTTTTAAAAAAATTCAAAATCCGTAATAAAACATAAAAACGTGAAAGATTTGCAGATTTGTTGTCTTCAAGCATGCGCGTTGGAAGTCCGTCACTTTCAGACGTCCCCTCCGAAACAAGGCCTGGTCAATTTTAATTTTAATCTTTCAATTTATTTTTGTATATATTTTTTTGTTTTTTTAGGGTTTACATGATTTATATCGGAATTAAATACACGTCTGTATTTTTTTATTTTGTTTTTTAATAAAATATATTTTTTGTCACTTTCAGATCCCCGAAACAAGGCCTGGTAAATTTTAATATTTAAATTTTTTTTTTTGTATTTTTTTCTTTTAGGGTTTACATGATTTATATCGGAATTAAATATATATGTCTTTTTTATTTTGTTTTTTAATAAAATATATTTTTCGTTGGCATGTCACGTGATCGCAGCCGAACGCGGAAGGACGCCACCGATTACACATTTGAGCCAATTTTAGTCTTTTAAATTAGCACAAAAACTGTATAATTCTCTACACTTTACTATCAAATACGTTCTGATTTAATAGTTTCGTTAATAATAATGAAATCTTAATGATATGGCCGCATTTTGAGAAGCTACACTCGTCCTCTAACCGGTGTTTTGTTGTTTACCTCAAGAAAAGCGAATATCTGCACAAAATCTGGTTCGTAATGTCTAATTTGTGTAATATTTTAGTTATTATTAAGACATGTTGCATGTCATATATTAGATTTGTATTTTATAAGCTTAAACATATGTCTTATTTGTCATTGTACCCTTATGAATTATGATTTGTGATTTTATGATGGATTTAGTTTTAGTTTTTTTGATCCTTATTGTTTGTTTGTTTGTTTTTTATTGACTGCACATGCCAAAGTGAAATGAAAACAGTATGAGCTAACTGTGAATGAAATATGCAAAGTTATTGAAATATGCATGTGTTTACTGTTAAAATTCTAAACCTAACCTTGTATAAATGTTAAAAGAAACAGGAGCGAGAGCTGGACATGAGCTGAAACATTCTGGAGATTTGGGAAATTAGAATTAGAATGACATATTTTTGTTGAAAACTAGAGAATAAGCTACACTTCTGGACTTGTGTGTAGAGATCGGCCAATATGTTTTGTTTCATTGTTTAGAATCCAAAGAACTTGATGGCCGATAATGTCTGCTGATATTTTTGGGTTGATTTGGATTATTTTTGCTAAATTTTGTATTTTTAATTTAGTACAAACTCACCCCCCAGCCTTTTTATTATAATTTTTTTTAACCACGAACATATAGAGCGTTTTCACGTGACTTCGTGATCTGGACGCCCCCCATGTTGGAGGGTTTCGAAGCGCCGTGAACAGTGCATTTATGCCGCAAAGTTTTTAAAAAATTGTGCGGTCCTAGGCTGTCACAATAGATTGGACAGAGAAAAACACCTTCCGTTCTATCGTTTACCTAAAGTAGTGACCAACCAGGACTAAACCAGGACTAAATCAGGACTAAACTAGGACTAAACCAGGTCTAAACCAGGTCTAAACCAGGACTCAACCAGGACTAAACCAGGTCTAAACCAGGACTAAACCAGGTCTAAACTAGGACTAAACCAGGACTAAACCAGGTCTAAACCAGGTCTAAACCAGGACTAAACCAGGTCTAAACTAGGACTAAACCAGGACTAAACCAGGTCTAAACCAGGTCTAAACCAGGACTCAACCAGGACTAAACCAGGCCTAAACCAGGCCTAAACCAGGACTAAACCAGGACTAAACCAGGTCTACAGCAGGACTAAACCAGGACTAAACTAGGTCTAAACCAGGTCTAAACCAGGTCTAAACCAGGACTCAACCAGGACTCAACCAGGTCTCAACCAGGACTAAACCAGGACTAAACCAGGTCTAAACCAGGTCTAAACCAGGACTCAACCAGGACTAAACCAGGACTCAACCAGGACTCAACCAGGACTAAACCAGGACTAAACCAGGTCTAAACCAGGACTCAACCAGGACTCAACCAGGACTCAACCAGGACTAAACCAGGTCTAAACCAGGACTAAACCAGGACTAAACCAGGTCTAAACCAGGACTAAACCAGGACTAAACCAGGACTAAACCAGGTCTAAACCAGGACTAAACCAGGACTAAACCAGGTCTAAACCAGGTCTAAACCAGGACTAAACCAGGTCTACAGCAGGACTAAACCAGGGTGAACAGACAGAGTGATTATCAAAGGAAAGGAGGCAATTGTGGATTGTCTCAAACAGAACTTGGATGGGAAAAATCACAACGTTCACATCTGCTCAGCTCATTTCGCAGCTGGTAGATGTTTCATACTGTGCATTGTGATTGCTCATTTTGAACCAATTTGTAGCGACCATGTTTACATAAACAAACACCGACTAACACCGACATTAGCCCCTAAACACTGACATTAGCCCCTACAGTAAACTCTATTACAATGTTCATATTTTAATCTTTCCAAAATGTGAATAATAAAAAGCAAAATACTCGTACTTAAACACGTTACACAAAGTATGCCGACCTTTGCCATCACAATATGTCGGTCTCCAATTTTCTGCACTTTACGCTCTCGTACCAGCCACAAACAAACTGGTTGTTCCTCCAGACCTTTAGAGCTCTGAAGGTCTTGTGTTTTATCAGGGCTTGGGGAGAAGACCAGGTAGTCGACAATATCGGGATCTCTTACAGCAGCAGAATCGACAAATCTCCACAGTCACTGAACAAACTTGAATCCATCTCATACGGATCTTCTCGCCCAATTAATTTGAGTTTGTTCATATAACGCTCCTTTTCTTTGGCGTCCGACTTATCTCTATACAACTGATCAACTGGATCAGAAGTTTTGGATTCCGGTGTGGCAAGTTTATTGCGAAATTTAGATTTTTTTTTCTGCATGGTTGCTTTATAAACACATGTAATTTTGAGCGCGTAAACCCTCCAAGAGGGCCGCACATCTGGGTAATCGTCCTGTTTTTCCGGGTTTGTAAAAACGCTCTACAAATGTTAAAAGAAACAGGAGCGAGAGCTGGACATGAGCTAAAACATTTGGGAAATTTCAATATGATGTATTTTTTGCACTTGTGTGTAGAGATCGGCCGATATGTTTTGTTTCATTGTTTAGAATCCAAAGAACTCGATGGCCGATAATGTCTGCTGATATTTTTGGGTCAATTTGGATTATTTTTGCCAAATTTTGTATTTTTAATTTAGTACAAACTCGCCCCCCAGCCTTTATTTTGTTTTGTTTTATTGACCACAAATTATTATTTTTTGACCACAAACTTATAGAAGAGCTGTGTAGCGATGTTTTGTACAGTTTTTTCTCTTTTCATTTAAAGGAAAAGTAACGTTATTTTACACTCTGAGCCTTCTTTCGGTAATAAAACAAGTCGTTTGACTCACCCATATCACGTTCGTGTCATTTGGAGCTGTTTGAAGAAAGTTATCGTATCGAAAGTTAGCGTATCCGTTAGCATTTGTATTCGGGGCATTACTTTGCGGTCTCCAAATAACACAAACTTTAGCACTTTTCAAATCACAGAAGCCCGATGTCTTAATGAAAGATTTCGTTTGAAGCAAAAGTGGCCTGTAATCCGAGATTTATCCATAGTTTACAGCTTTGCGTTTCATGTTTGGGTCCCGGGAGCTGTGAGCACAGTCCGCACATGCGCACTGGCGTCCTCATCTACTCGAAACTATGGCTAAATCTCGGATTACAGGCCACTTTTGACCACACGAAATCTTTCATTAAGACATCGGGCTTCTATGATTTGAAAAGTGCTAAAGTTTGTGTTATTTGGACACCGCAAAGTAATGCCCCGAGCAAATGATACAGCACCATGTTAACGGATACGGGATCATTAGTAGAACAGAACGGCTCAACATAAGTTCTGCGATACTGCTCCAATTGACAGAAAAATGCTATGGGTGAGTAAAACGACTTGTTTTATTGCCGAAAGAAGGCTCAGATTGTAAAAAAAAACGTTAATTTGCCTTTAAAGCTTTATGTGTATTCTTTAGGCAGGTTCCTTGAAGGTGGAAAAGTGTAAAAATGTGACCATTGCTTTGTCTAGAATGTTCCGCAGTAGCGATTATCACCGGAGACACCTGCAGGCTACACTACAGGACAGATCTGTGGAGAGGCGCCCCGAGCAATAGAAACACCTGTAAGGAATAAAACCTAGAGGGATCAACGATCAGATCAAAGATCAAAGTCAGCTTTAGGGTCAATTCTGCCATATGTGTTCAACGGTGAATCGAAATTTCGTTTCTCTCTGGCCAAGTGCAAAAAGACAATGTACAAAATACAATATAAAGACAAAACAAAACCTCGCTATGACAAAAATCTAAATCTAAAAGCTAAAATCTGAAAGCAGTGCAACAGAATAAAAAAATACCTATTTACAGATGTCCAAAAATGTGCAGTGTGCATCAAAAATGTGCAAAGGAAGATACAGCAGTGAGATGTAATGTGCAATGGAATGTGCACTGAAAGTAAAAAAAAAAAAAGTATAAAGAAAAGTATAAATAAAATGTGCAACAGTAGTAATTCTAGTGCAATAACAGTAGTAAACAACAGTAGTAAAATTCTAGTAGTAAATGTGCAACAGTCGTCAGTGTTGGGAAAGTTCATTTTCTACATGAACTAGTTCAAAGTTCAGTTCACACATTTCAAAATGAACTAGTTCGTTCATAGTTCATAATTGTTTATAGTTAGTAGTTCGTTCATAGTTCCAAAAAATGAATGAAATGAAAAATGTTCCCAATACATTGCTGCGAGCTATTATTTTTCAGTATCATTGCCAAAGCCCATATAGAACCATAGACAGCAATTATTATATCAGTTTGAACAATCAAACCATGTGTTAGATTCCATCTTCATATCCAATTTCACATCCTTATCCAACCAGAGTCACAATAACATTTAGGCAACAGGATTTCCCCGTGCTTTCATAAACCTCGAAAGGCTAGCCGGGTGCTTCAGTTCAATGTGTCGTTTTAAGTTTGCTGTTGATGTAACTGAAGTGTGGATTTTCTTCTTGAAAGCCGGCGGGCAAAGTTTGCACATAAATGTGAGGTTATTCCCTTCCTCACCGACCTTGTCTTAGAGCTCTTTTAAATGTTCATATGACGAATCCTTGCTGCTCCTGCTACAGTCGTCTCCATGTCTCCATGCTGCCTTTTTTGTTCTGTCTTGCTTCGATGACGCATGCAGCGATACGACGCTGGTGTTGTTGCCAAATTAAATGTTTTCCCACTAGTTTTCGCCTGGAACACTACAGAAATCTGAGACCCTATTGAACGAAGTTAAAGAGATAGCGTGTGTCGTTCACAAACACCAGAATGAACTCGTTCACAGTTTGTTCATCAGGCAGTAATACAGAGCGTTCAGTTCACGTTCACCCAAAATATGAACGCGTTCATGAACTATTGTTCAGGTACAACACTGACAGTCGTCCTTAGCAGCACTTTTTTAAAGTGTCTAGAGCAGTGGGTTCGGTCGAACCCTAGGGGTTCGGTGAGTCGGTCTCAGGGGTTCGGTGGAGCTTCTGCCGTGGAGGTCAAGACACACCGACTCATCATGTCAATACGCGATGACATGCCCCGCTTGGCCATCACTGGCTGCAGATGATCAGAATCAGTGCTGCGAGGAATTTAGTGCACTCAGGAGTGGTCAACGTGTGACTGTCATCGTAGTATGTCGTGTAATTTCTTTCTTAATATTTTAATCCATACTATGTCGAGCAAAAAAAGAAAGTGGTCGGACGAATATGTACAATATGGATTCTCATGTATCATGGAACGGGATGGGAGTCAGCGTCCTATCTGCATGATTTGCAATGCCAAGTTGAGCAACTCACACTGGCAAAACTAAAGGAACACTTCGTGAAGCTGCATGGAGATGAGGAATACAAGAACACAACGCTTGCTGAATTCAAGCTGAAGAGAGCCAGATTCGATGATAAGGCCACTCTGCCTGCTCTTGGATTTGTAACAAACAAATTAACAAACAAACAAATCCTCACAGCATCGTACAAAGTTGCGTACCTGACCACAAAGCAGGGCAAGCCACACACCATTAGTGAAACACTTGTAAAACCAGCTGCGTTAAAGATGGCGAATCTGATACTCGGAACAGTGGCTGAAGGTAAATTATCCCCCCAAAAAAATCATATTTTATTTTACACTAAAGTAGGGTTCGGTGAATGTGCATATGAAACTGGTGGGGTTCGGTAGCTCCAACAAGGTTAAGAACCACTGGTCTAGAGTGATATATCTTTTTATGGAATACAGGTTATGCCAATATGGAGGGGGGGGGGGTTCAGTTTCCTGACAGTCTGGTGGATGAAGCTGTTTGACAGTCTGGTGGGTGAAGCTGTTTGACAGTCTGGTGGGTGAAGCTGTTTGACAGTCTGGTGGATGAAGCTGTTTGACAGTCTGGTGGATGAAGCTGTTTGACAGTCTGGTGGATGAAGCTGTTTGACAGTCTGGTGGATGAAGCTGTTTGACAGTCTGGTGGATGAAGCTGTTTGACAGTCTGGTGGATGAAGCTGTTTGACAGTCTGGTGGAGTGGGCCCGGAGACTCTGGTACCTTCTCCCCGAGGGCAGGAGGCTGAAGAGGCTGTGTGAGGGGTGGCTCGGGTCACCCACAATGCTGGACGCTCTGCGGGTGAGGCGGGTGTTAAAAATGTCCAGGAGGGAGGGGAGAGAGACACCAGCGATCCTCCCAGCTGCATTCACTATGCGCTGCAGGGCTTTCCTGTTCAGTGCAGCTCCCGTACCACACAGTGATGCAGCTAATTTAAATATGAAACTGTTTCTTGTTGCTGCAGGTTTGGTCCTGATAGTACCAGGGTTATTTTGTTGTTTTAAACTTTATTCTTATCTGTTTCTCTTTTAGACACATGTAGTCGTTCATGCCCCGATGCGTTGTGGGTGGTGCTCCTGATGCGTTGTGGGTCGCTGCGATGTCCTCCTCTCAGAACCGGTCGTGTGTTTGGGAGTCGGAGGACGCGCTCTCGCTGCTGGTAAGAGCCTCCGTCACTGCTGCTGTTGACGTGTCTTTGGGCGAGACACTTTTTTTACCCGTACAAACACCTGTGTGACGGTTCGAGTCATTTCAGTGATTCAAACTCGCGTAGATTCCAAATAATTCTTTAATATTCCCATGTAGTTCTGAGATGCAGCATGTTTGGAACATTCTAAAGCAACCGAGGAAAGTTCTAACTTACTGTGTGTGTGACCTCTTCTTCTCCATTTTCCATTTTCCCTCTTCCTCCTCTCCCTCTCTTTCTCTCTTCTCTCTCCCTCCCTCTCTCCTCCCCGTCTCCTCTCTCTCTCCCTCCTTCTCTCTCTCTCTCCCCCCCTTGCCCCCCCTCTCTTCTCTCTTCTTCTCTCACTCTCTCCCTCCCTCTCTTCTCTCTCTCTCTTCTCTCTCCCTCCCTCTCTTCTCTCCCTCCCTCCCTCCCTCCCTCCCTTTCTCTCTCTCTCTCTCTCTCCCTCCCTCTCTTTCTCTCTCTCTCCCTCTCCTCTTTCCTCTTCCTCTCTCGCTTTCCCTCTCTCTCTCTCCCTCCCTCGTTCTCTCTCTCCCCCTCCCCCTCTCTCTCTTCTCTCTTCTTCTCTCCCTCTCTCTCCCTCTCCTCTCTCTCTCCTCTCCCTCTCTCGCCTCCCCCCTTCCCTCTCTCTCTCCCTCCCTCCCTCATTCTCTCTCCCTCTCCTCTCTCTCTCCTCCCCCCTCCCTCTCCCTCTCCTCTTTCTCTCCTCTTTCTCCTCCCTGTCTCTCCTCTCTCTCTCTTCTCTCTCTCTCCTCTCTCTTTCCCTCTCTCTCTCCCCCTCTCTCTCTCCCTCTCCCCCTCTCTCTCCTCCCCCCTTCCCTCTCTCTCTCCCTCCCTCGTTCTCTCTCCCTCTCCTCTCTCCCCCCTCCCCCCCCCTCTCTCTCTCTCTCTCTCCCTTCTCTCTCCTCTCTTTCCCTCCCTCTCTCTCCCCCCTCGTTCTCCCTCTCCTCTCTCCCCCTCTCCCTCCCTCTCTCTCTCTCTCTCCCCTTCTCTCTCCTCTCTCTTTCCCTCCCTCTCTCTCCCTCTTTCTCCCTCTCCTCTCTCTCTTCTCTCTCTCTCCTCTCCTCTCTCTCCCCCTCTCTCTCCTCTCTCTTTCCCTCTGTCTCTCCTCTCCTCTCTCCCTCTCTCTCCCTCCCTCGTTCTCTCTCTCAGTCATGTTTGTTTCGTTCGTTCGAGTCCTGGGCTGGCCTGGGGCAGATGGAGGATTATTTCTCCGTTCTGGAGTACGTTCTCTGGGTCTTCACTCCTCTGGCCGTGGTCTTCATACTTCCCTTCCTCATCGTCATCCTGCTCTACCTCTCCATCCTTTTCCTCCACGTCTACAAGGTAAACACGCCATTTTCTTATGTTTTACGAGATGAACCATAATGAAACCAAATAATTTCACAGAGGAAGAATCAGCTGAGAGAGGCCTACTGCAACAACCTGTGGGACGGAGCGAGGAAAACCCTGGCCACACTGTGGGACGGACACGGGGCCATCTGGCACGGTGAGAACCTCCTCCAACTACCAAAATATCATTATTAAGCATATTCTGCCTCCACTAGTGTTTAGGAAGTCGCTTTACAGATAACGAACAGTTTCTCCCAGGAAGCCTCTGCTGTTTTGGACGTTTACTAGTTGACTATAAAACTGTAACAGACAAACAATAAATACATATTACAATTATATTTTTGCATTCAAGTGAACAGAGGATATGTAGAGCTGCATAAAACAATGTACAATTTAATATCTGCATAACAATAGCTTAAAGGGACAGTGTGTAAGATTTTTACCTGTTAATTACTGAAATTGAAGATACCCATTCAAAAATACATTGTTTTCCAAGCCTTTTCACTTCCATCATGAAATCAAAGTATTCTTTTGGACTTAGATATAGTCACATAAAAGGGGGATCTTCCCCATATAGAGGCAGCCATTTTGAATACGAGAGCCGCAGAAGGACATTTGGGCTCATCCTTCGCCTCGGCTCCTGCACAGCCGCGCTGCAGATGGCTCCCCCCTTCCCCCCTCCCCTTCCCCTTCTCTCCTTCGGTCCTCTGCTCTCATATGCAGCCAGGAGAGAAGGAGAGAAGGGGAAGGGGAGGGGAGGGGGAGCATGCTGCCGGATCACACATCGTAATGGATATAACACGTATTTTGGACTAAATTGTTTTACTGGATTTTATTCGCTGGATCCTTATGGACAGATTGAGACCAAGTTTATGATGAAATACAGAGTTTGACCTGTGCAAAGCCTTCAAAGGTAAGCTAAGTAAGCTAAGTTTTGTGCTTTTCTGTATAAAAGCCCCATGTGCTCGGGGAGTGATTGTTTTGCAGGGAAATGAATTGCATAGTCAAAAAGAGGAGACTGTAAGGTTTCATTTGATGTGTAGATTGTCATGAATCATGATCGGGATTGTGTGTTTTCATGCGAAAAGAAAAAAAAAAAGTGAACGGGGGACCGCGGTTTATGTGTACAGCGGTGCGCGGTTCGTGCGCGGGCACGCGAGAATTCGGCGCTACGTCGCGTCCGGGTGACCCTCGAGGTCTGCCGTAGCCAAAAGAGGAAGTGGAATAGCTAGTAACCACCTATGCGCCACGAATCCTACACACTGTCCCTTTAACGTTAGCTGAACTTCCTAAAAACGTCTATAAAACAAGCGGTTAGCATGATGCTAACAATAATGGAAATTCCCATAGACATGCTAGCTCCATTAGCGCCATACATTTTAGCCTGAATTTGAAGTGTAAAACAACTTAAAGCACCTCATAAAAGTTTACAGAATAAATTAACATCTTATAACATTACAAATACTTACAGACAGATATTTTCATGGGCCAGATGACAGTTTACAGGATTTAAACACTGGCGAGTAACAGAACAGTAGAAAATTCTAGAACCATATGGCGGCTAAGGTAGCTCAGAGCGGACAAAACAGATAAACTCAAAACAAAAATATTATTTCTCCACTGGGGCAGAACAAAGTGTTATAATAATGCGTATTACATGCTGTATTATAATAACATATAATAACGTCACGTCTGGTGTGTAATTTTATCTCTAATGTGACCTCACTCCTCCTGCTCCGACTGTTCCAGGTTATGAGATCCACGGGATGGAGAAGGTTCCAGACCAGGGCCCCGCGCTCATCGTTTACTATCACGGGGCCATTCCCATCGATTATTATTATTTTTTGGCACGTGTGATTCTGCAGAAGGGGCGCACTTGTCACTCTGTGGGCGACGTTTTCCTCTTCAAGATCCCAGGTGCAACTTCTCACACAAATCAGTCTGCCCCAGGGCAGCTGTGACTACAGCAGCAACATGACACCACAGAGAGTGAATGATGTTCTTATCATCATACATGCATTCTATATACTATTATACATACTATTATACACACTATTACACATACTGTTATACACACTATTACACATACTATTATACACACTATTACACATACTGTTATACACACTATTACACATACTATTATACACACTATTACACATGCTATTATACATACTATTATACATACTATTATACACACTATTACACATACTGTTATACACACTATTACACATACTATTACACATACTATTATACACACTATTACACATACTGTTATACACACTATTACACATACTATTATACACACTATTACACATACTGTTATACACACTATTACACATACTATTACACATACTATTACACATACTATTATACACAATATTACACATACTATTATACACACTATTACACATACTGTTATACACACTATTACACATACTATTATACACACTATTACACATACTGTTATACACACTATTACACATACTATTATACATACTATTACACATACTATTATACACAATATTACACATACTATTATACACACTATTACACATACTATTATACACACTATTACACATACTATTATACACACTATTACACATACTATTATACACACTATTACACATACTGTTATACACACTATTACACATACTATTACACATACTATTATACATACTATTACACATACTATTATACACACTATTACACATACTATTATACACACTATTACACATACTATTATACGTACTATTACACATGCTATTATACATACTATTATACACACTATTACACATACTATTATACGTACTATTACACATACTATTATACACACTATTACACATGCTATTATACATACTATTATACATACTATTATACGTACTATTACACATACTATTATACATACTATTACACATACTATTATACACACTATTACACATACTATTATACACACTATTACACATACTATTATACACACTATTACACATACTATTATACACACTATTACACATACTATTATACACACTATTACACATACTATTATACACACTATTATACACACTATTACACATACTATTATACACACTATTACACATACTATTATACACACTATTACACATACTATTATACACACTATTATACACACTATTACACATACTATTACACATACTATTATACGTACTATTACACATACTATTACACACACTATTACACATACTATTATACACACTATTACACATACTATTATACGTACTATTACACATACTATTATACACACTATTACACATACTATTATACACACTATTACACATACTATTATACGTACTATTACACATACTATTATACACACTATTACACATACTATTATACACACTATTACACATACTATTATACACACTATTACACATACTATTATACGTACTATTACACATACTATTACACACACTATTACACATACTATTATACACACTATTACACATACTATTATACGTACTATTACACATACTATTATACACACTATTACACATACTATTATACACACTATTACACATACTATTATACACACTATTATACACACTATTACACATACTATTATACGTACTATTACACATACTATTATACACACTATTACACATACTATTATACACACTATTATACATACTATTATACACACTATTACACATACTATTATACACACTATTACACATACTATTACACATACTATTACACATACTATTATACGTACTATTACACATACTATTATACACACTATTACACATACTATTATACACACTATTACACATACTATTACACATACTATTATACGTACTATTACACATACTATTATACACACTATTACACATACTATTATACACACTATTACACATACTATTATACACACTATTACACATACTATTATACGTACTATTACACATACTATTATACACACTATTACACATACTATTACACATACTATTATACACACTATTATACACACTATTACACATACTATTATACACACTATTATACATACTATTATACACACTATTACACATACTATTATACACACTATTACACATACTATTATACGTACTATTACACATACTATTACACATACTATTACACATACTATTATACGTACTATTACACATACTATTATACACACTATTACACATACTATTATACACACTATTACACATACTATTACACGTACTATTACACATACTATTACACGTACTATTACACATACTATTATACGTACTATTACACATACTATTATACACACTATTACACATACATATATATCTGTATATTTGTTGTTTTATATTTGTTCTGTTTTATATTTGTTGTGTGTTATATTTGTTGTGTGTTATATTTGTTCTGTTTTATATTTGTTGTGTGTTATATTTGTTGTGTGTTATATTTGTTGTGTGTTATATTTGTTCTGTTTTATATTTGTTGTGTGTTATATTTGTTCTGTTTTATATTTGTTGTTTTATATTTGTTCTGTTTTATATTTGTTGTGTGTTATATTTGTTGTGTGTTATATTTGTTCTGTTTTATATTTGTTCTGTTTTATATTTGTTGTGTGTTATATTTGTTGTGTGTTATATTTGTTGTCTGTGCTCCAGGCTTTAAGCTGCTGCTGGAGGTGTTCAGTGTGATCCACGGGCCCCAGCAGGAGTGTGTTCGGGCCCTGAGGTCCGGGCACATTCTGGGCATTTCTCCTGGGGGCGTCCGAGAGGCTCTGTTCAGTGACGAGACGTACCCCCTGTACTGGGGCAAGAGGCGGGGCTTCGCCCAGGTCGCCATCGACGCACAAGTGGTAATAGCACATTTAGACCTGGGTTAGTCCGGGTTTAGACCTGGTTTAGACCTGGTGTAGGACTGGTTTAGACCTGGTGTAGGACTGGTTTAGACCTGGTTTAGACCTGGTGTAGGACTGGTTTAGACCTGGTTTAGACCTGGTGTAGGACTGGTTTAGTCCTGGTTTAGTCCTGGTTTAGTCCTGGTTTAGTCCTGGTTTAGTCCTGGTTTAGTCCTGGTGTAGACGTAACCTGGGAAATCCCAGGCTGCTTTCGTTCGTTCCGATCTGAAACACAGCCTGGCGACTAGGCTAAGCGACCTCTCCTGATTTTGGGAGCCAATCAGAGAGCGGGGAGGGGTGGAAAGACGGTGATGCGTACTACGTGACAAACGGAAACTTGTAGTTTGAACTGACAACTGACATGATTGGCTCTGGGCTACGTATACGCCAAATGATAGACATTCATAACGCCCAATAAACGGCCGTTGGTGATCCTAAACCACACCTCCACTACGAGATATTCAGTAGGTGCTCCCAGACCATATCTCACTGTGATATGGTCTGGTGTAAACCAGGCAAGCGTAGACCTGGTTTAGACCTAGTTTAGTCCTGCTTTAGACCTGGTGTAGACCTGGCTTAGACCTGGTTTAGACCTAGTTTAGTCCTGGTTTAGACTTGGTTTAGACCTGGTTTAGACCTGGTTTAGTCATGATTTCGACCTGGTTTAGACCTGGTGTAGACCTACTTTAGACCTGGTTTAGACCTAGTGTAGACCTGGTTTAGTCATGATTTAGACCTGGTTTAGACCTGGTGTAGACCTACTTTAGACCTGGTTTAGACCTGGTGTAGACCTGGTTTAGTCATGATTTAGACCTGGTTTAGACCTGGTGTAGACCTGGTGTAGACCTACTTTAGACCTGGTTTAGACCTGGTGTAGACCTTGTTTAGTCATGATTTAGACCTGGCTTAGACCTGGTGTAGACCTGATGTAGACCTGGTGTAGACCTAGTTTAGACCTGGTTTAGACCTGGTTTAGCCCTGGTTCAGTCTTAATTTAGTCCTGGTTTAGTCTTTGTTTAATCCTGCTCTAGTCCTGGTCTAGTCCAGGTCTAAACAAGGTCTAAACCTGGACTGGACCAGGACTAAACCTGGACTAAACCAGGACTGGACCAGGTCTAGACAAGGACTAAACCAGGACTAGAGGGGAGGCACGCAGTCCGAGAGAAGCAAAGGCACGCGGCTCTTTGGACTCGGCTCGGACTGCGCCCCCCCGCTTCACTATTAATACATTTTGTTGAAAATCTACGAAAGTTTGAGTGTTTAAATGAGAGAGAAATGTGAGAAAAATGTTAATTCGAGGGATTACTGTACTGACAAATATCGGTCGTTAATATCGGCCCACTTTTACACATCGGGCCGATACCGATGTATTGAAAATTTGGCGATATTGGCTGATACCGATGTTAATACCGATATAGCGTGCATCCCTAGTCCTGATTTAGTCCTGATTCACCTTTTTTGCTTCTTTCAGCCAATAATTCCGATGTTTACTCAAAATGTCCGGGAAGGATTCAGATCTCTGGGAACTCTGCGTAAGTAAAACGCCTCATATCAAAACCTGAACGTGAACCTGAATTAAGTGACGACAAAACTAAAATCTCTCTCAGGATTTTTCCGCTGGCTGTACGAGAGGTTCCGATTCCCTGCCGCTCCCATTTACGGAGGCTTTCCTGTCAAATTCAGGACTTTCCTCGGAGACCCGATCCCGTACGACCCCGACGTCAACGCTGCTCAACTAGCCGAAAAAGTGAGGATTTCCACTCGAAACGGTCTAAAGCAGGACTAAAGCAGGACTAAATCAGGTCTAAAGCAGGTCTAAAGCAGGTCTAAAGCAGGTCTAAAGCAGGACTAAAGCAGGACTAAAGCAGGACTAAAGCAAGACTAAATCAGGTCTAAAGCAGGTCTAAAGCAGGACTAAAGCAGGACTAAAGCAGGACTAAAGCAGGACTAAAGCAGGTCTAAAGCAGGTCTAAAGCAGGTCTAAAGCAGGTCTAAAGCAGGACGACTAAAGCAGGACTAAAGCAGGTCTAAAGCAGGTCTAAAGCAGGACTAAAGCAGGTCTAAAGCAGGACTAAAGCAGGACTAAAGCAGGTCTAAAGCAGGACTAAAGCAGGACTAAACCAGGTCTAAAGCAGGTCTAAAGCAAGACTAAAGCAGGACTAAAGCTGGACTAAAGCAGGTCTAATGTAGGTCTAAAGCTGGACTAAAGCAGGTCTAAAGCAGGTCTAAAGCAGGACTAAAGCAGGACTAAACCAGGTCTAAAGCAGGTCTAAAGCAGGACGACTAAAGCAGGACTAAACCAGGTCTAAAGCAGGTCTAAAGCTGGACTAAAGCAGGTCTAAAGCAAGACTAAAGCAAGACTAAAGCAGGACTAAAGCTGGACTAAACCAGGTCTAAAGCAGGTCTAAAGCAGGACTAAAGCAGGACTAAACCAGGACTAAACCAGGTCTAAACCAGGTCTAAAGCAGGACTAAACCAGGACTAAACCAGGACTAAACCAGGTCTAAACCAGGTCTAAAGCAGGACGACTAAAGCAGGACTAAAGCAGGTCTAAAGCAGGTCTAAAGCAGGACTAAAGCAGGACTGAAGCAGGACTAAAGCAGGTCTAAAGCTGGACTGAAGCAGGTCTAAAGCAGGACTAAAGCAGGACTAAAGCAGGTCTAAAGCAGGACTGAAGCAGGACTGAAGCAGGACTAAAGCAGGTCTAAAGCTGGACTGAAGCAGGTCTAAAGCAGGACTAAAGCAGGACTAAAGCAGGTCTAAAGCAGGACTAAAGCAGGACTAAACCAAGTCTAAAGCAGGACGACTAAAGCAGGACTAAAGCTGGACTAAAGCAGGTCTAAAGCAGGTCTAAAACAGGTCTAAAGTAGGACTAAAGCAGGTCTAAAGCAGGACTAAAACCGGTACTAAAGCAGGTCTAAAGCAGGTCTAAAACAGGTCTAAAGCAGGTCTAAAGTAGGACTAAAGCAGGTCTAAAGCAGGACCAAACCAGGACTAAACAGGACTAAAACAGGTGTGTGTTGGCCTTAACTCTCGCCCTCAGGCTGAGAGGTGCATACGGGTAGACCTCTTGTCTCATATTTTATTCACATTTTGTGTTTAGGTGCAGAGGGCGGTCCAGGCTCTGATCGATGAACACCAGCAGATCCCCGGCAGCATCCTCCGAGCTCTGGTAGAAAGATTCTACACAAGACACAAACCGCCCAAGAAGAAGAACTAAACTGGGACTAAAGTGGGCCTGAAGCAGGACTGAAGCGAGACTGAACCGGGATTGAACCAGGACTAAAGTGGGACTGAACTGGGACTAAAGTGGGACTGAACCAGGACTGAACCGGGATTTAACCAGGACTTAACCAGGACTTAACCAATACTAAAGAAGGACTAATCCGGGACTAAACTGGTTGAAACCAGGACTAAAACAGGACTAAACTGGGACTAAGGCAGGGCTGGACCAGGTCTAACCCGGGACTGGACCAGGAATGAAGTGGAACTGAAGCAGGACTGAACAAGGACTAAACCGGGACTAAAGCAGGACTGAACCAGGAGTAAACTAGGACTAACCCAGAACTAAACTGGTCAAAACCAGGACTAAAGCAGGACTAAACTGGGACTAAGGCAGGACTAAACCAGGACTAAAGCAGGACTAAATTGGAACTAAGGCAGGACTGAACTGGGACTGAACCAGGACTGAACCCGTACTAAAGAAGGACTAAAGCAGGACTGAACCAGGACTGAACTGGGACTAAAACAGGACTAAAATCAGGGTAAAGCAAGACTAAACCAGGACTAAACCAGGACTAAACCAGGACTAAACCAGGACTAAACCAGGACTAAACCTCTCTCTCTGGACCAATGCACTTTGGTGTTTGTTCTGCCACTGACTCTTTTTTAATCTGTCGTGTTGTTAAGTTGAAAACTGTCTCTGGATACAAAACACGTTACACCAGCAGCACAAATCATATCTGCTTTTAAAGGCACTGTGGAACTTTTCTGGAGAGGGTCCACAACCTGCTCGTCTCCATGGAGATGTTAATGCTTTGGTTTAAATTGTCCACAGTGTGGCATTACACTGACCTGTCCTGTTATTTATCGCTCAAAAAATATCTTAAAAACTTTCATTCTCACTGTGAAAGGGGTCGCCAAGTCTCCATCGAGATTCAGACGTTTATGGCCATACTGCGGAACATTCTGGGCGCATCTCCATGGAGACAAGCAGGTGAGTGACCCTCCACCGGACAGGTTACACGCTGCACCTTTAAAACGACTGAAACTCAGAATATCGATCTAAACTTGATTCTTCTCGAAGGAAATGAACCGGATCTGCTCTTTCTGAAGGTTCAGCAGCTCCACCAGTGTTAAAGTGGACAGTGTTACTTTAAAATGGAGACATATTTTGCAAAAATGGACTTTTCAGAGCTTTTCACCAGGCTACAGCTCGTTCTTTCTCTTTTGTTCACCTGAAGTTGTATTTGGAGTGATTTTGAGTCATCTTTAATCACTTTAAGACGATTTTGCTGATCAGCTCCGCCGGTACACGCCCACTGTGACATCCGCTCTTCCTTCTCCAGTTCGATGTCCTTAAAAGGTGATATTTGTAGGATTGGGCAGCGTCACATCGTCGTTTTGTTCCAAATGTAAAAAATAGGGCTGTCAGTTTAACGCATTAATTAGATTAATTAGATTACACTGTTATAAAAATTAACGCAATTAATCATGAGTGCCAATTCAGTGCGCATTTTAAATTTGGTGTGCGGCAAGAATATCGCTGCCAGGGCCTTTGAACGGCAAGTTTATTTATAAAAACGAAGATCAACAAGAACGCCGTGATTTGGAGCTTTTGTCAAAAAGAATTTTCCGATCACCGAAACTGCTCCAGCCTGACCGATCAATTGAACGATAAACACGTCCGGACAAGTTCCATCGATACCGGTGATAGAGCGAGCGTGAGCGCACTTCACCAAACCACCAAACCAACAAACCAACAAATCACCAAATCACCAAATCACCAAATCACCAAATCACCAAATCAACAAATCAACAAACCAACAAACTAACAAATCACCAAACCACCAAACCAACAAACCACCAAACCACCAAACCACCAAACCAACAAACCCACAATCCAACAAATCACCAAACCAACAAACTAACAAATCACCAAACCAACAAACTACCAAATCACCAAACCAACAAACTAACAAATCAACAAACTAACAAACCCACAATCCAACAAATCACCAAACCACCAAACCACCAAACCACCAAACCATCAAACCACCAAACCATCAAACCACCAACCCATCAAACCACCAAACCATCAAACCAACAAACCACCAAACCAACAAACCACCAAACCAACAAACCACCAAACCAACAAACCACCAAACCAACAAACCACGCTCGCAGAATTTGGGAAACAAATGAGCAAAGCGACCGCATGGAAACTGACAAACTCAATCGCAAAGTGGTTTCGCTCGATCGCTCTCACTCTTAAAAATGCAATTAATTCGATTAATTCATTACAAATCCTGTAATTAATAGATTATTTTTTTAATCGCCTGACAGCCCTAGTCCAAATGTAAAAAACAAAAACGCTGCGTCGCTTTGTCGCGATGACATTTACGCCGACGTCGGCTCCATTGGACGCCACAGTTTTCTAACGCGGATGGATTCTCTTTTGTGAAGTCGTTTTAGATGAATATTGTGATTTAAAGTGTCCAAATGATCACAGAATCAGACATCATCGCTATAGCGACACAAAAGTACAGTATGTCTTTAATAAATGAACTACTGAAACTTCTGTACTACTAAAGCTTAAGAAAAGTCTGGACGTGCTGGTGCAATACTTAAAGCTGCATTGTGTAACTTTTTTGGTTGGGGGGGTCCATCACCTGCTTGTTTCTATGGATACGTCATTGCTCAGCCTGGAATGTTCCACAGTGTGACATTAAACATCAAATTCTACTTTACGTTTATCCAATTACAGGTGGTTTTAGAGCTCAAAAACATGTAGAAAAACAGGGATTCTGACTGTGAGCGGGGTCGTTTCTCCGCAGATCTGACCTGTAACGTGGTCCGGTTTGGTCTCCATGAAGGTAGAAAGGTTTAATGCCGTACTGCGGAACATTCCAGACAAAGCAATAACATCTCCACGGAGAATTTACGAAGCTTTTGACGGACCCTCCTGCAGAAAAGATAGACATTTTAAACCTTAAACAAGACATTTACAGACACGTTTTGACACAATTCTGATGTTTTTTCAAAATATAACCCGATTTTTGTTTTTAAAATAATCCTAAAATAATGTGAAAGGCTTTGTACCTGATTTTTTTTCTGTCTAAAAACCGTGAAAAACTAAAAATTAGTTCATTTTAAAGCAGTTTGCAGTGGTCTAAAGTTATTCCTCACTTACTTTAGGGATTGTGACTGTTTTGGTGGAGGTTCCGCCGTATGCTCGTCTCCATGGTGATGTTACTGCTTTGTTACTGCTTTGCCTGGGATGTTCCACAGTATAGCATTAAACAAATCAGTTATATCTAGTTATTTATTCAATTACAGGTGTTTTTATTTCTCAAAACTTCCAGAAAAACATTCATTATTATTGTAACTTGGCCTGCTTGTCTCCATGGAGGTAGTTAAATTAAAGCTGCATTGTGTGACTTTTCTGGTAGAGAATCCGTCATCTCCTCGTTTCTATGGATACCTCATTGCTCTGCCTGGAATGTTCCACAGTTTGACTTTAAACAGCTCTACTTTATGTTTCTTCAATCACAGGTGGTTTTAGAGCTCAAAAACACTTAGAAAAACAGGGATTCTGACTGTGAGCGGGGTCGCCCCTCCGCAGATCTGACCTGGAACTGGGCTTGCCAACTGGTTTGGTCTCCGTGAAGATAGAACGGTTTAATGCCACACTGCGAAACATTCCAGATGAAGCAACAACGTGTAAATGGAGAAAAGCGTTCGACGAAAAGCTACACAGTCCACCTTCAAAATTTCAGGAAAAAAACAACACGACGTCGAAAAGGTGGACGCTCTACCGGAAAAGTTACACAGTGCACCTTTAAAATGCTTTATAATGAGACGCAGGCAGGGCGCAGAGGGCTTATTCTGACCTGTTTGACTCAAAAACACGGGGAAAATCAGGTTCTTGCCCTTTAAGGTTTATGCATCCATCTTGTAAATAACGCTGTTACTGATTTTGTACAGTTCTACGGAAGCCCACAGAGGCCATGTTCGTAATGATTATTTTCCACCTTAATAATGAGTAAATTAACTCCAGATCCTGAGAAAACTACATAATTAATTTGTGATCTTGAGAAAACACTGTATCTCCATCGGTAAAGACGAAGCCGGGCCAGTCTTCTGCGGAGGTGCCGCGGACTACCGTACTTTTCGTACTTATATGACTATAAGCCGCAACAACCAAATTTTTTTTTAAAAATTAAGATTTGTACATACGAGGGGCATTCAAAAAGTTCTAAGACAAATTAAAAAACAACTTTATTTTTGAAAGTAACAAAATTATTTTTCTACATAACATACACCTAAGTCAGTACACTTCTGCGAGCGATGTTTCCACTGAAAAATTCCTTCCTGATAGAATTCTGGAGCTTGTCTAGTCACAACGTCCCTCTTCGCTTCAAGTATGGACTGAAATCTTGTTCCTTTTAAATGTTCTTTCAACTTTGGAAATAGGGAAAAAAAACATCCATAAACATTGTGCAAATCTTCAATAATTTCTTTAGGTTTCCATTGAAGTTTTGTGAGTAATTTAATGTTTGCTCGGACTTCAGATTGGCTCATTTTGGAGGGTCAAAAAAGTGGGTTGTGCAAAATGTAACGTAACTCTGAATAACAAAACTAGAATACCGAAACTTGTCAAATGTGTTTATCAGTCATCACTGGTACTGAACTAGTTTGAATCATTTTGAATTTATGGCATTTGTCTTAGAACTTTTTGAATGGCCCTCGCAGGTGTCCACATTGTAACTTGAGATATTTACACAGAAAGATGGTACACATATGATTTTTAATTAACATAAATACCAGTATGTTCTTTTTTCGAACTTCGCCTACGGCAGAAACACGGCAGTAAAACAGTAAAATGGCCTGTAGCCTCTGGAAGGGCAAATTAACGTTTTTTTACAATCTGAGCCTTCTTTCGGCAATAAAACAAGTAGTTTTACTCACCCATAGCATTTTTCTGTCAATTGGAGCAGTATCGCAGAACTTATGTTGAGCCGTTCTGTTCTACTAATGATCCCGTATCCGTTAACATGGTGCTGTATCATTTGCTCGGGGCATTACTTTGCGGTGTCCAAATAACACAAACTTTAGTACTTTTCAAATCATAGAAGCCCGATGTCTTAATGTAAGATTTCGTTTGAAGCAAAAGTGGCCTGTAATCCGAGATTTAGAGATTTAGATTAGATTTTATAGTTTCGAGTAGATGAGGACGCCAGTGCGCATGTGTGGACTGTGCTATCAGCTCCCGGGACCCAAACATGAAACGCAAAGCTGTAAACTATGGATAAATCTCGGATTACAGACCACTTTTGCTTCAAACGAAATCTTACATTAAGACATCGGGCTTCTATGATTTGAAAAGTGCTAAAGTTTGTGTTATTTGGAGACCACAAAGTAATGCCCCGAATACAAATGCTAACGGATACGCTACAACATAACTTTCTTCAAACAGCTCCAAATGACACGAAAGTGATATGGGTGAGTCAAACGACTTGTTTTATTACCGAAAGAAGGCTCAGAGTGTAAAATAACGTTACTTTTCCTTTAAAATAAGTTTCAAGTTTAACTTTAAGGGTAAAACCCCTGAACTCGACCTCACAGAACTGTTGATGCCTGTAGGAGATTTTAAGTGACTAAAACAAGGCTTCATTAATTCATGAACTCTCCTCACTTATTTACCGTAGGTATTTTCACCTACAGGCATACCTCACCTTACGAAATGAATTCGTTCCAGAAGTGGTTTCGTAACGTGATTTTATTGTAAGTAGAGTCTCCTAGCCAATGGGAGGCCAGCGGGGTGTTGGAGAGTGTATTTAGTTTAGTCCTGGTTTAGACCTTGTTTAGTCCTCATTATGTTCTGGTTTAGTCCTGGTTTAGTCCTGGTTTTGTTCTGGTTTAGACCTGGTTTAGTCCTCATTATGTTCTGGTTTAGTCCTGGTTTAGACCTTGTTTAGTCCTCATTATGTTCTGGTTTAGTCCTGGTTTAGACCTTGTTTAGTCCTCATTATGTTCTGGTTTAGTCCTGGTTTAGTCCTGGTTTAGTCCTCATTATGTTCTGGTTTAGTCCTGGTTTTGTTCTGGTTTAGTCCTGGTTTAGTCCTCATTATGTTCTGGTTTAGTCCTGGTTTAGTCCTGGTTTAGTCCTGGTTTAGTCCTCATTATGTTCTGGTTTAGTCCTGGTTTAGTCCTGGTTTAGTCCTCATTATGTTCTGGTTTAGTCCTGGTTTAGTCCTGGTTTTGTTCTGGTTTAGTCCTGGTTTTGTTCTGGTTTAGACCTGGTTTAGTCCTCATTATGTTCTGGTTTAGTCCTGGTTTAGTCCTCATTATGTTCTGGTTTAGTCCTGGTTTAGTCCTCATTATGTTCTGGTTTAGTCCTCATTATGTTCTGGTTTAGTCCTGGTTTAGTCCTGGTTTAGTCCTCATTATGTTCTGGTTTAGACCTGGTTTAGTCCTCATTATGTTCTGGTTTAGTCCTGGTTTAGTCCTCATTATGTTCTGGTTTAGTCCTGGTTTAGTCCTGGTTTTGTTCTGGTTTAGTCCTGGTTTAGTCCTCATTATGTTCTGGTTTAGTCCTGGTTTAGTCCTGGTTTAGTCCTCATTATGTTCTGGTTTAGTCCTGGTTTAGTCCTCATTATGTTCTGGTTTAGTCCTGGTTTTGTTCTGGTTTAGTCCTGGTTTAGTCCTGGTTTAGTCCTCATTATGTTCTGGTTTAGTCCTGGTTTTGTTCTGGTTTAGACCTGGTTTAGTCCTCATTATGTTCTGGTTTAGTCCTGGTTTAGTCCTCATTATGTTCTGGTTTAGTCCTGGTTTAGTCCTCATTATGTTCTGGTTTAGTCCTGGTTTAGTCCTGGTTTTGTTCTGGTTTAGACCTGGTTTAGTCCTCATTATGTTCTGGTTTAGTCCTGGTTTTGTTCTGGTTTAGTTCAGGTTTTGTCCTGGTTTAGTCCTGGCTTAGTCCTGGTTTAGACCTGGTTTAGTCCTCATTATGTTCTGGTTTAGTCCTGGTTTAGACCTGGTTTAGTCCTGGTTTAGACCTGGTTTAGTCCTCATTATGTTCTGGTTTAGACCTGGTTTAGTCCTCATTATGTTCTGGTTTAGTCCTGGTTTAGTCCTCATTATGTTCTGGTTTAGACCTGGTTTAGTCCTCATTATGTTCTGGTTTAGTCCTGGTTTAGTCCTGGTTTTGTTCTGGTTTAGTTCAGGTTTAGTCCTGGTTTAGTCCTGGTTTAGTCCTGGTTTAGACCTGGTTTAGTCCTCATTATGTTCTGGTTTAGTCCTGGTTTAGTTTCGGGGGATTCAGGCGGCTGCGAAGCCGAGCGCGCATTATTTGAATTTTTGAGATTTCGCGTTTCGTAACTTGAATTTTCTTTCGTATTCAGAGACGAAAATTTTACGTAACTTGGATTATTCGTTAGTTGGGCGTTTCGTAAGGTGAGGTATGACTGTACCAGAAGTGGAGCTCGGGTTACGCGCTACATTCGCTGTCTTGATAAAGAATTAATCCATACCTAAGCCGCACCCGACTATAAGCCGCAGAAGTGTGAGAAAAAGTAGCGGCTTATAGCCCGAAAAGTACGGTAATCTGGAAATGATCCCGAATTAAAAGACGTAATGCAATCTCCCCCTCTGTCAACCCCTGATCAATATATTGCCTTATCAGCCGATCGATTATTATTCCAGACATTCTAATGACCAAAAACACGTCTCTTCGGAATGTGAAATAGCCCCGAAGTCAGACTGTCACACCGTGGAGGTAGATGTTTCAGTCGTTTTCTCGAGATCACGGAATAATTGTTTCGTTTTCTCGAGATCTTGAATTATCTCGTTATTTCGGGATAACAATGAAGAAAAAATATTGCTTATGAATATGGCCGCTGTCGAATTCCGCACAGTTCTATTTCCGTCCAATGAAACGTTTTTTGTTTTTTTTTACGAATTTGGTTTTGCGCTAAATAAATCCGTGTAAAAGTGTATTTGATGTTATCTATGTATTTATTTTAAAGAATCTTATATTTAATAATTATCTAAACTGTGATCAGAGTATTTTTGGAAGTGTAAAGTTTTAGAAATGTTAAAGGTCTATTTTTTGGTCATACCTGGCGTTGTGTTTCGACCTGAAAACCCTCCGTTCCACTGCATGATGTCATTAGGGGGTGACAGGGGTGTGAACGGTATTGAAAAATCAGATAAGTGCTACAGTTTAATGTTGAAAATCACATTCTGTTGTCTGAAGAAAGTGTTTTTTTTATTATTATTATTATCATTGTAGTTACGGAATTGATATTGAGTTCCAGAAGTGCTCCTCCGTGTTTTTAAAGTCCCATACGTTTGACTCACTGCACTCATTCTGATCATTTTAAGTTAATTACGATTTACAAAGCACAACTCTTCATGTTTATAGTTTATGAAATGTCGTGTTTTTTCCTCAAAATTGTTCAGTTTTGATTTTTTTTTTCACAGATTTCGGGATATAAAATCATGAAATTCCAGGGCGCGGTGTAACTTTTCTGGTAAAGAGTGCGCCATCTTGAGCCAGAGATGTTACCGCTCTGCCTGAAATGTTCCACAGTATGGCATTAAACATCTAACCCCGTGGAGATAAGCGAGCGGCAGCAACAGGCACAGTGTTGTCGTTTTATTGCAGTTGAATACATGTCTGATAGAGAGGTTTAAAGCCATACCGTGGAACATTCCAGGCAAAGTTCATGGAATTTAGGCTGCGTCCCATAAAACCCGTACCCCTTCCCTGACCCCTTTATCTACGTCTTTGTCTTGCCCCTCGATACCGAGCTGAGAGTTCTCGGGGTACGAATGTTCCCCTAAGAAACGGGACGCCGCTCGATTCCCGTTTGCGTCATCGTCCCTCGTCTCTACCTGAGCTGCTACGTCTACAGAGGCGACGACAACTGACGCAAACAAACGTAAACAAATGTCAAGGATTATCGGGTACCTCAGCTCCACAAAAACACTAGCTTGTTTATGCATGAAAGTTCGATGAAAATGATAACGTCGACTAAACGGACGTCGCGACAACAGTTCAGTAAAAGTAACGTAGAACATAAGTGTCATAATTGTAAACCTGCTAAACTGTTAATCGATAATTACAACTGCTGAAAATACATTTATGAGACTCCTCGGCTGGTCCATGTGACGCTGCCATCCTGATCCCAAAAGTCCTGGTTTAGTTCTGGTTTAGTCCTGGTTTAGTCCTGGTTTAGACCAGGTTTAGCCCTGGTTTAGTCCTCATTATGTTCTGGTTTAGTCCTGGTTTAGTCCTCATTATGTTCTGGTTTAGTCCTGGTTTAGACCTGGTTTAGTCCTGGTTTTGTCCTGGTTTAGTCCTGGTTTAGTCCTGGTTTAGACCTGGTTTAGTCCTGGTTTAGTCCTGGTTTAGTCCTCATTATGTTCCGGTTTAGTCCTGGTTTAGACCTGGTTTAGACCTGGTTTAGACCTGGTTTAGTCCTCATGTTCTGGTTTAGTCCTGGTTTAGTCCTGGTTTAGACCTGGTTTAGACCTGGTTTAGTCCTCATGTTCTGGTTTAGTCCTGGTTTAGTCCTCATTATGTTCTGGTTTAGTCCTGGTTTAGTCCTGGTTTAGACCTGGTTTAGTCCTGGTTTTGTCCTGGTTTAGTCCTGGTTTAGACCTGGTTTAGTCCTGGTTTAGTCCTGGTTTAGTCCTGGTTTAGTCCTCATTATGTTCTGGTTTAGTCCTGGTTTAGACCTGGTTTAGTCCTGGTTTAGACCTGGTTTAGTCCTGGTTTTGTCCTGGTTTAGACCTGGTTTAGACCTGGTTTAGTCCTGGTTTTGTCCTGGTTTAGACCTGGTTTAGTCCTGGTTTTGTCCTGGTTTAGTCCTGGTTTTGTCCTGGTTTAGTCCTCATTATGTCCTGGTTTAGACCTGGTTTAGACCTGGTTTAGTCCTCATTATGTCCTGGTTTAGTCCTGGTTTTGTCCTGGTTTAGTCCTGGTTTAGACCTGGTTTAGTCCTGGTTTAGACCTGGTTTAGTCCTGGTTTTGTCCTGGTTTAGTCCTGGTTTTGTTCTGGTTTAGACCTGGTTTAGTCCTGGTTTAGTCCTGGTTTTGTCCTGGTTTAGTCCTGGTTTAGACCTGGTTTAGTCCTGGTTTTGTCCTGGTTTAGACCTGGTTTAGACCTGGTTTAGTCCTGGTTTAGACCTGGTTTAGACCTGGTTTAGTCCTGGTTTAGTCCTGGTTTAGACCTGGTTTAGACCTGGTTTTGTCCTGGTTTTGTCCTGGTTTAGTCCTGGTTTAGTCCTGGTTTAGTCCTCATTATTTATTTATGTATTGGTTTATTTGACAGGGACAGTGTACATTAATGAACATATCTGTAAATGTACCAGAATTGGCCAAAAGATGATTTTTCCTCTGTTGTCCCTGGACAGATCTTAAAATGGTCTCCCTAAAAACAATGATAACAAAATAAGATTACACAGTGAACAATATACAATTATTAACAAGTAGTACAATTTTAGCTTAAACTATCAATCCAATTGATGAATACAGTGTACATAAAACTTTAAAATTATCGACAGTTAAAAAATCCCACAACATGTTCTGGGTTAGTTCTGGTTTAGTCCCGGTTTAGTCCTCATTATGTCCTGGTTTAGACCTGGTTTAGACCTGGTTTAGTCCTCATTATGTCCTGGTTTAGTCCTGGTTTTGTCCTGGTTTAGTCCTGGTTTAGACCTGGTTTAGTCCTGGTTTAGACCTGGTTTAGTCCTGGTTTTGTCCTGGTTTAGTCCTGGTTTTGTTCTGGTTTAGACCTGGTTTAGTCCTGGTTTTGTCCTGGTTTAGTCCTGGTTTTGTCCTGGTTTAGTCCTGGTTTAGACCTGGTTTAGTCCTGGTTTTGTCCTGGTTTAGACCTGGTTTAGACCTGGTTTAGTCCTGGTTTAGACCTGGTTTAGACCTGGTTTAGTCCTGGTTTAGTCCTGGTTTAGACCTGGTTTAGACCTGGTTTTGTCCTGGTTTTGTCCTGGTTTAGTCCTGGTTTAGTCCTGGTTTAGTCCTCATTATTTATTTATGTATTGGTTTATTTGACAGGGACAGTGTACATTAATGAACATATCTGTAAATGTACCAGAATTGGCCAAAAGATGATTTTTCCTCTGTTGTCCCTGGACAGATCTTAAAATGGTCTCCCTAAAAACAATGATAACAAAATAAGATTACACAGTGAACAATATACAATTATTAACAAGTAGTACAATTTTAGCTTAAACTATCAATCCAATTGATGAATACAGTGTACATAAAACTTTAAAATTATCGACAGTTAAAAAATCCCACAACATGTTCTGGGTTAGTTCTGGTTTAGTCCCGGTTTAGTCCTCGTTGTCCTGATCCCAAAACCTGCCTGAGTTTGTAGTCGTTCCCCTTCGTTTCAAGTCTGGTCGAGAGTTTACTTCGTGTCAAGGGGTATGTAGCCCGAGGTCGTGGCCCGAGCCCTTGATCAAAATTAGAATGGGGACACCCCTTGCCCTCACATGAACGAGCAAAACCAAGGGGTAGGGGTAAGACGAAGGGGTAAGACAGAGGAATGTGACGCAGACTTAGAGCCTCTGTACCTCCGCCAAGGCACCGGTCCAGACTCGTGATGAAACAGGAGCCGTTTGAAGCTGGTGCACTCTGGGGTTTCATGATTTTATCTCAAGTCTGTGGAGTTTTCTTTAAATGGAACTTCTGTGGAAATAATGAAGTGATTCAGTTTGGATTTTTTTTATGTTGTGTAAAATTGCAATTGTGTCAATAAACTGTCAAGGTCAGCATTTAAATAAAAAATACTTATATTTTTTGTATCATTTTTTAAACATTTCTGGTCCAGATTCAACATGGCTATGTCTATTCAAGTCAGAGCGTCGAGCCCCACTGAGCATGTGCAGTGGCGTTCTTTTCCCACACGGGCACAACGCCAACGCAACCGCTCTGACCAATCACAGCGAGAGGAGTCAGAGCGGAGCTGAAACTGACCATTCAAGAGCAGTTTGAAGACAAATGAAGGATTTTGAGCTGAGAAAAAGTTTATGATCTGAAAATAAGACAAAATGACCACAAAATTCAACCTTTTTGAAAACTGTAGATCTCTGTCAGCCCCTGTCAGCCCCTGTCAGCCCCCGTCAGCCCCCGTCAGCCCCTGTCAGCCCCTGCCTGCCCCTGCCACCCCCCGTCAGCCCCCGTCAGCCCCTGCCTGCCCCTGCCACCCCCCGTCAGCCCCTGTCACCCCCCGTCAGCCCCCGTCAGCCCCCGTCAGCCCCTGCCTGCCCCTGCCTGCCCCTGCCTGCTGAACACTGACAGTTTGTGATGTCGCTTTATAGGAAAAAATCTTTTTTTTGCTGTTGTACCAGTTGCCTGGGTGGTATACCGCTTCATACTGAATACAGATTTTTTTTTTTAAATAATTAATTATTATAAATTATTGCCTTTTGTGTGTGTGTGTGTGTGTGTGTGTGTGTGTGTGTGTGTGTTTGTGTGTGAAGTTTCTAATGTTATTTCCTGGTTTCATAACTGAGTCATTCCAGAATTGGAGGACATTTTACGCCCCACCCATCAAATAGTAAATAATCCACATAGAAAATACTAAAACATACAGTTTCTGAGTGAATTTACTTGTCCTGAGACCAAATCTAAAAAAAACTAAGAGAAAAGAATGCTTGAAAATAGTTTTTAAAATACCAAATAAGTCTGGAGTACTCCCCCCAAAATGCCATTTTCCTCTTGTCCCACCCCTCTAATGACCAAACTGAATCTCAAAACAGTTCAAATTAAATTAAATATATATATTTTTTTTTTGCAAAATTTGTTTCATTTCCGTCTCTTGTAACTGTGGAACATTTGTTTTAATAGACATAATATTTCAAATTATTATTATTATTCATGGAACATGTGTCCCACAACCTGCACCAACCCTGTTACCAGAACATTTTTAGTCTGGTAGAAGAAGAAGAAAACAGAACCACATGATCAATCAATCAATCAATCAATCAATCAACAGTGAACCACATGATCCCCTGGACTTGACATCATCAAACAGTTTTCCAAAAGAATGGGCAGAGCAAAGGTTTATCTTCTCTTCTATTTTTCATATTTTTATAACATCGTTAGCCTTGATTGAATGTCTCACTCTGCCTCATGCAACCCTGTTATGCAAATGATCAGAATAAGACAATTATTTATTTTTTTCCTTTACTTATTTGCATAAATAAGTTTTTCCTCTTGATTAGTAATAACAGCTAAACAGCTTCTCCTCCTGAGATAAAGTGAACATTAGTGCGGATCTGCAACCCTGTTACCTGCAACCCTGTTACTGTGATTAGAGGAAATACATAAATAAACCAAATAAATCATGGAATAAAAGTTTTACCATTGACCATAAGCTGAGCTAATCAAGCTGTTACCGAGCAACCATAATATAAGCACACAATATTTACGTAATTACACATTAATTATGGACTGAATGAGGTCTAAACCAAGTCTAAACCGGGTTTGATCCGGGTCTAAACCAGGACTAAACTGTGACTTAACCAGGACTAAACCAAGTCTAAACCATGACTTAACCAGAACTAGAAAACCAGGATTTAACCAGGTCTAAACCAGGTTTAAACATGGACAAAACCATGACTTAACCAGGACTAAACCAAGTGTAAACCAGGTCTGAACTCAGTCTAAACCAAGTCAAAACCGGGATTTAACCAGGACTAAATCAGGTCAAAACAGGGACTTAACCAGGTCTAAACCAAGTCTAAATCGGGTTTGAACTGGGTCTAAACCAGGTCTAAACCGGGTTTAGACAAGGACTAAACCATGACTTAACCAGGACTAAACCAAGTGTAAACCAGGTCTGAACTTGGTCTAAACCGAGTCAAAACCGGGATTTAACCAGGACTAAACCAGGACTAAACCAGATCAACACTGGGACTTAACCAGGTCTAAACCAGGACTAAACCAAGTCTAAACCAGGACTAAACCATGACTTAACCAGGACTAGAAAACCAGG
Source organism: Paratrypauchen microcephalus (assembly GCA_036785185.1). Taxonomy (NCBI): domain Eukaryota; kingdom Metazoa; phylum Chordata; class Actinopteri; order Gobiiformes; family Gobiidae; genus Paratrypauchen; species Paratrypauchen microcephalus. The sequence goes on along the minus strand of JAVJIX010000044.1, from coordinate 6,355,730 downwards.
ATTTAACCAGAACTAAACCAGGTCTGAACTTGGTCTCAACTGAGTCAAACCCGGGACTTAACCAGGTTTAAACCAGGTCTAAACCGTGTTGTATTTTCTATTAAATAAAAGAGTGAATAATGATAGAAAACCGCACACACAGACTCCACCACAGTGAACTTTATTATTCCATTTGTGTTGCATCGGAATCAAATAAAAATTTACAAAAATCCAGTATGTACAAAATGTGATTCAGACACGTGTTTCTTTTTTTTATTTTTTTTTTTTTATATGTCATTTTTTCCAGTAAAAGTCCCTCCCACTCGTTTGAATGCACCAGCAGACGCCACACGTTTACAAATCAAACAATTCTATTTTCGGATAAAAATACGACACGACGCACAAGGTTCTGTTTGGGAGGTTCACGCTCACTTTGTACATTACACTTATCTACAGCAGGTTTACAACGTCTGGGGCCGTCTGTGCTTCACCTCAACCCGTCGTTCACAAAACTCCCAAACTCACACGTGCAAAAGGTAAAGGGCCGATATGACACAAAACGGACTCTTGTGAGCTTTAAGTCACGTTCTGATGCCGTTTCCTCCTCAAAAACACCCAGAGTTTGTTTTGTTTCATTCGCACATGTTTGAGTAACTTTTATATTCGTCTGTCTTCATCTCCAAACCTCAAAACGCTCTGTTCCACCTTGTGATGTCATGAAGCAGTCGTTTTTTTTTAGTTAAGGGCTCCTTTTACCTTTAGTTCAGTCGAGATCCACAACTACAGGGCTGAAATGATCTCAACCAAGTCTAAACCAGGTTTAAACAAGAACTAAACCAGGTCGAAACTGGGACTAAACAAGGACTAAACCAGGTTTAAACAAGGTCTAAACCAAGTCTAAACCAGGACTAAACCAGGTTTAAACAAGAACTAAACCAGGTCGAAACTGGGACTAAACAAGGACTAAACCAGGTTTAAACAAGAACTAAACCAGGTCGAAACTGGGACTAAACAAGGACTAAACCAGGTTTAAACAAGAACTAAACCAGGTCGAAACTGGGACTAAACAAGGACTAAACCAGGTTTAAACAAGGAATAAACAAAGTGTAAACCAGGACTAAACCAGGTCAAAACTGGGACTTAACCAGGTCTAAACTAGGTTTAAACAAGGACTAAACCAAGTCTAACCCAGGATTAAACCAGGACTAAACCAGGTCAAACCTGGGACTTAACCAGGTCTAAACCAAGTCTAAACCAGGACTAAACCAGGTTAAAACTGGGACTTAACCAGGTCTAACCTAGGTTTAAACAAGGACTAAACCAAGTCTAAACCAGGTCAAAACTGGGACTTAACCAGGTCTAAACCAAGTCTAAACCAGGACTAAACCAGGTCAAAACTGGGTCTTAACCAGGTCTAAACAAAGTCTAAACCAGGACTAAACCAGGTCAAAACTGGGTCTTAACCAGGTCTAAACCAAGTCTAAACCAGGACTAAACCAGGTCAAAACTGGGTCTTAACCAGGTCTAAACCAAGTCTAAACCAGGTCAAAACTGGGTCTTAACCAGGTCTAAACCAAGTCTAAACCAGGACTAAACCAGGTCAAAACTGGGACTTAACCAGGTCTAAACCAAGTCTAAACTAGGATTAAACCAGGTCAAAACTGGGACTTAACCAGGTCTAAACCAAGTCTAAACCAGGACTAAACCAGGTCAAAACTGGGTCTTAACCAGGTCTAAACCAAGTCTAAACCAGGACTAAACCAGGTTAAAACTGGGACTTAACCAGGTCTAAACTAGGTTTAAACAAGGACTAAACCAAGTCTAAACCAGGTTAAAACTGGGACTTAACCAGGTCTAAACTAGGTTTAAACAAGGACTAAACCAAGTCTAAACCAGGACTAAACCAGGTCAAAACTGGGACTTAACCAGGTCTAAATCAAGTCTAAACCAGGACTAAACCAGGTCAAAACTGGGACTTCCTTTTCCCTTTAGTTCAGTGGAGATCAGCAATTCCAGGGCTGAAATTGTCCAACTCATTCTAGTGAAGGTCTGTGGAGTTTAAAAACACAGTGGAGCACTTCCTGTATCACCACATGATGACATCACAAGGTGGAACAGTGTTTGAGAACTGCAGGGTTTGTGTGTTAAACGTGTGTGAATGAAACAAAACACAGCTCCAGGTGTGTTTTTGGTGACGAAACATTAGAACAGAAAACAGTGTAATATGGGCCCTTTAAAGCTACGCCGTGGAACTTTTCTGTCTCTTGTCCTCCGCTTTCTTGCCTGTAAAGTTTCACAGTATGGCATTATTCTTGGATCAGTATATATCTCCATGGAAACAAGCTGGTGATGCCATCTGGTTAAGTGCGAGGTCAGATCTGTGGAGAGGTGCGTTCATTCACAGTGAGGATGTGTGTGGTTTTTTGAGTAGTTTAAAAACACACTATGGGACATTACAGGCAAAGCAGGAGCATCTCCATGGAGACAAGGAGGCGGCACCAGAAAAGTTCCATAGTGCAGCTTTACAGTGTACTGCTCCTGCGGCCCCGGATCGCGTGTGCTTTGTGACGTGTTCAGTAAAAAGGTGATGCTGTTTAGATTTGGATTATTTTTACATTTATAAAAATCATTTCTAAATTTACCCAAAAACCTAATTCACTGACTCATGGCCTTAACCAGGACTAAACCATGACTTAACCAGGACTAAAACAAGTCTAAACCGGGTTTGAACCGGGTCTAAACCAGGACTAAACTGGGTTTAGACAAGGACTAAACCATGACTTAACCAGGACTAAGACTAATCTAAACCAAGTGTAAACCAGGTCTGAACTTGGTCTAAACAAAGTCAAAACCGGGACTTAACCAGGACTAAATCAGGTCTAAACCAGGACTTAACCAAGTCTAAACCAAGTCTAAACCAGGACTAAACCGGGTTTAGACAAGGACTAAACCGTGACTTAACCAGGACTAAAACAAGTCTAAACCAAGTGTAAACCAGGTCTGTACTCGGTCTAAACCAAGTCAAAACCGGGACTTAACCAGGACTAAATCAGGTCTAAACCAGGACTTAACCAAGTAAAAACTGGGACTTAACCAGGTCTAAACCAAGTCTAAACTTAACCAGGTCTAAACCAGGTCTAAAACACGTTGTATTTTCTATTAAACAAAAGGTGTAGTGTTTTAAATGGCACAAAAACAAAGGCGAAACATAAAAATGAAGTTAAAGTTTTAAACAAAAAGGCAACAAAACCACAGTGTAAAAAGGCTCCAGCTCCATCTGTTTTCATCCTCGTGTCTCCAATTTCCACAGAACTCAGACGAGGAGAGTCTGAACCTCTTCTGTCTCTGATCTGTGCTTAAATTTGTGCTCGAATCTGTGCTCAAATTTGCTTAGATCTGTGCTCGAATCTGCGCTTGAATTTGCGCTTTTCACATTTAGACCATAAAAACAAAGGCAAAAATATAAAAGGCAAAAGTATCAGATCTGATGTAAACATGAAGAAGACATGTTTCAGTTTTGTGCATCTTTAAAGTTTTGGAAAAAGAATGTGGACTAAACCAGGACTGAACCAGGTCTAAACCAGGATTAAATCAGGTCTAGACTAGGATGGAACTAGAACTGAACCAGGTCTAGTCCAGTTCTAAACTAATGAACAGACAAAAATATCAGAAGAATGTTTAACTTCCTGGTTAGTAAACGAGTCACATTTTCATCAGATCTTACTTCTCAGAGTAGATTCACTTCACATTTTTTTCATATTTGTATTGAAGTATCAGTACTGTTACTTGTGTAAAAGTTGTGCTTCCTCCTCCCGCTGTGAGTGAGTCGAAAGTGGCAAAAGTTTCACGGGACAATATGAAACGATCTGAACGTTTGTGTTTCTCCTTCAGATCAGATTCAGTTTGTCTCATTTTTGGCTCGGTCCTTTGAAAACACCAGATTTTGTGACTTATTTATGGTTTTGTCATTCAGATCCACAGACTGTGCATAGAAATGGACACAGCGAACCCGCTAGCCTCCATGTTCCAAACAGGAAGTGAGCATGGGCGCGCTTCAGCTCCATCGACTCTGGCTCCAATTCACTTTCTACTGAAAAACCTTCACCCGTCCTCGTCGTTTTGGGCTTAAATGTTTGTATTAGCCCACTCTAAATGATCCTGGTCTTTTATTTCGCTATTTTGTCTGTAAATAAACTTTTATTAACTTTCCCTTTTAACTTTCACCTTCTTTCCCCAAGGCATGGACGTGTAATTAGATCTGTGCTCGAATCTGTGCTCGAATCTGTGCTCGAATCTGCTCAGATCTGTGGTCGAATCTGCTCAGATCTGTGCTCGAATCTGCTCAGATCTGCGCTCGAATCAGCTCAGATCTGCGCTCGAATCTGTGCTCGAATCTGCTCAGATCTGTGCTTGAATCTGTGCTCGAATCTGCTCTCGAATCTGTGCTCGAATCTGCGCTTGAATCTGCTCAGATCTGTGCTCAAATCTGCTCTCGAATCTGCTCAAATCTGTGCTCGAATCTGCTCTCGAATCTGCTCAGATCTGTGCTTGAATCTGCTCAGATCTGCGCTCGAATCCGCGCTCGAATCTGCTCAGATCTGTGCTCGAATCTGCTCAGATCTGTGCTCGAATCTGCTCAGATCTGTGCTTGAATCTGTGCTCAAATCTGCTCTCGAATCTGTGCTCGAATCTGCGCTTGAATCTGCTCAGATCTGTGCTCAAATCTGCTCAGATCTGTGCTCGAATCTGCTCTCGAATTTGTGCTCGAATCTGCTCAGATCTGTGCTTGAATCTGCTCAGATCTGCGCTTGAATCTGCGTTCGAATCTGCTCTCGAATCTGCTCAAATCTGCTCTCGAATCTGTGCTCGAATCTGCGCTCGAATCTGCTCAGATCTGTGCTCGAATCTGCTCGAATCTGTGCTCGAATCTGTGCTCGAATCTGCTCAGATCTGTGCTCGAATCTGCTCGAATTTGTGCTCGAATCTGCTCAGATCTGTGCTCGAATGTGCTCAGATCTGTGCTCGAATCTGCTCGAATCTGTGCTCGAATCTGCGCTCGAACCTGCTCAGATCTGCGCTCGAATCTGCTCAGATCTGTGCTCGAATCTGCTCAGATCTGTGCTCGAATCTGTGCTCGAATCTGCTCAGATCTGTGCTCGAATCTGCTCTCGAATCTGCTCGAATCTGTGCTCGAATCTGTGCTCGAATCTGTGCTCGAATCTGTGCAAAAATATAAAAGGCATGGACGTCTAATTAGATCTGGAAGGGGAATCCAAGATGGCGCCATATTGTTTTCAATGGTGCATCAGGCTGAAAAAAGATTTTTTACTTCCTGAATACTGGCCTTACGCCGCAAAACGTGTGACGTCAGAAACACTGACAGTGCAGTTGTGACCAATCAGAGCGAGAGCTGATGGAGCGGGCTCAGAGCGGGCTGGGCTAACTCTTACAAATTTAACTTTTAGGCACATTAACAATTTAAAAAACTCAAAAGTTCATTTAAAAATAACAACCAAAACAATCACAAAAATGCACTGTGCTCTTATTTTTGGGCCGTAGTTGCAGTACCTGGAGTGGGCACTAGTCGTTTTGGACCGAGGGGGCGTGTCTTATCCAGTTCTTATTATTGATCCATGCCCAAGGTCACTCCCGCTAGCGTTAGGTTTGATCGACAGCGTTGCTAAGCGGAGAAGGGGCGTTACCTTCAACAGCCTCACTCCCGATTGGCTCTTTGGTTGCTATGATACAGATTTCCAAATTTGGAACTGGCTCCAAACAAGCCTCGATGAGCTTCATTTGACTGGAGCGGAATGCGGGGGGGCGACGTCACGCTCACTTCTTTATACAGTCTGTGGTCAAAGGACATTATTATAAATTATAAATCAGGTATTACTTCCAGATAAAATACTTCCTTATATTTGGAGTACTTGAACCATTTTGTACTTTTACTGGAGTAATAATACTTTGAAGTAACAGTACTGGAGTACAGGTCCCTCCTCGGCGGACACGTGTGGCGAAAACGAAAACATAAAAACACAACGTGAGTGGCACTTTGAACTGAAGGCAGGAGTCGAGTGTAAACCTGTGGACCTCTGAACACACAACATGACGCACAACTGCAACACAAACCCACAACCACCTGGAGGCCTTACAAAAGAGTGTGTGTGTGTTTCTCTGTATGTGTGTCTCAGTGTGTGTATATACTGTATGTGTGCGTGTATATGTGTGTGTATTTGTGTGTGTATACATGTGTGTGTGTACAGTGTGTGTATACATATGTGTGTGTATACGTGTGTGTGTATGTGTGTATATGTGTGTGTGTATACATGTGTGTGTGTACAGTGTGTGTGTACAGTGTGTGTATACATATGTGTGTGTATACGTGTGTGTGTATGTGTGTATATGTGTGTGTGTATATATGTGTATATGTCTATATGTGTGCGTGTATATATATGTGTGCGTGTATATGTGTGTGTATTTGTGTGTGTATATATGTGTGTGTATACATATGTGTGTGTATACATGTGTGTGTGTGTGTGTGTGTGTGTGTATATATGTATATATATATGTGTGTGTATACATGTGTGTGTGTACAGTGTGTGTATACATGTGTGTGTATACATGTGTGTGTATACATGTGTGTGTACAGTGTGTATATATATATGTGTGTGTATATATGTGTGTGTGTGTGTGTGTACAGTGTGTGTATACATGTGTGTGTGTGTGTGTACATGTGTGTGTATACATGTGTGTGTGTGTGTACATGTGTGTATATATATGTGTGTGTGTGTGTATACATGTGTGTGTGTGTGTGTACATGTGTGTGTATACATGTGTGTGTGTGTGTACATGTGTGTGTATACATGTGTGTGTATATATGTGTATATATATGTGTGTGTGTACAGTGTGTGTATATATGTGTGTGTGTATACATGTGTGTGTACATGTGTGTGTGTGTACATGTGTGTGTGTGTATATATGTGTGTATACATATGTGTGTGTATACGTGTGTGTGTGTACATGTGTGTGTATACATGTGTGTGTATACATGTGTGTGTGTGTATACATGTGTGTGTATACATGTGTGTGTATACATGTGTGTGTATACATGTGTGTGTGTATACATGTGTGTGTGTATACATGTGTGTGTATACATGTGTGTGTGTATACATGTGTGTGTGTATACATGTGTGTGTGTGTATACATGTGTGTGTGTATACATATGTGTGTATACATATGTGTGTGTATTTGTGTGTGTACAGTGTGTGTGTACAGTGTGGTGTTTGGCTGATGGGGTTTCATGGTTTCGGTGGAGTTTCCTCAGTGCGTTTCAGTTTCTTGGCATTAGAACATTTCGGGGGATGAGGAGGAGGAGCCGAGTTCAGGTAGTCGGAGTTTTTGTTCGGATTTCAGGGTCAAATCCCGGCGAGGAAAAGGGGGAGGTGCTACGTTCCAGAGGTTGGCTGTGATTGGTCGCTCAGGCTCTGTCCAAACTTTTACCTTTTTCACATTTGTGCTTTTGTAAAGATTTGTGCGAGCATCTTCATGTTTTCTTTTCGCTGACTAACGCGGTGTAGTACAAGTGGCTATAGCACTAACGCCTCACAGCAAGAAGGTCCCAGGTTCAAGTCCCAGGCCTTTCTGTGTGGAGTTTGCATGTTCTCCCTGCGTCTCTGGTTTCCTCCATGCACAAAGGTCAAATCCTCCAGACCAAGACTAGTTCAACCCACGTTTAATACGGAGACGTTTATTTTTGCGCTTTTATTTTCTGTTTTTTTATGGATGGAATCATAAACAAACCACCAGATGGCGAGCTAAACAACGCGCGGTACGACAAACTGTTTTCCCTTTTTCCGCTGCTTCTCGAACCGTGAAATATAAATTGCGATTCTCGAACTGTGGATTATTCATTGACGCAAAACTGTTTTTGTTTGTTCACGAAAACCTGGAACTTGAACTTGAAAAGGGTGTATTACCTTTTTGTTTATAATTTTATTTGCCCACGCGTACAGGCACTATTAATTACGTTTGACTACAGTATACGTTACAAAATAAATACAATACGGCTGTTTGTCTTCATTCACATTGTCTTCTGTTCCAGGTAATATTCTTATTGTCGCTCCTTAAATTAGCGTCAATCTCAAGATCTGAGATTAATCTAGAGACCCTGAAGAATGGCTGCGTCCCATTCCTCTGTCTTACCCCTTCCCCTTCATCTACGTCTTTGTCTTGCCCCTCGATACCGAGCTGAGAGGGCTCAGGGTACGAATGTTCCCCTAAGAAATGGGACGCCACTCGATTACCGTTTGCGTCATCGTCCCTCGTCTTATCAAGGATTATCGGGTATCTCAGCTCGACAAAAAAACTAGCTTGTTGTTGAACTGTTGTTCAACCAGCATGAAAGTCCGATGAAAACAATAACATCAGTTAAACAGACGTCGCGACAACAGTTCACTAAAAGTACCGTAGAACATCAGCGTCATAATTGTAAACCTGCTAAACTGTTAATCGATAATTACAACTGCTGAAAATACATTTATGAGACTCCTCGGCTGGTCCATGTGATGCTGCCATCCTGATCCCAAAAGTCCTGGTTTAGTCCTGGTTATGTTCTGGTTTAGTCCTGGTTTAGTCCTGATTTAGTCCTGGTTTTATTCTGGTTTAGTCCTAGTTTTGTTCTGGTTTTGTCCTGGTTTAGTTCAGGTTTTGTCCTCATTATGTTCTGGTTTAGTCCTGGTTTTGATCTGATTTAGTCCTGGTTTAGTTCTGGTTTAGTCCTGGTTTAGTCCTCGTCCTGATCCCAAAACCTGCCTGAGCTTGTAGTCGTACCCCTTCGTTTCAAGTCTCGTCGAGAGTTTACTTCGTTTCAAGGGGTATGTAGCCCGAGGTCGTGGCCCGAGCCCTTGATCAAAATTAGAATCGGGACACCCCTTGTCCTCACATGAACAAGCAAAACCAAGGGGTAGGGGTAAGACGAAGGGGTAAGACAGAGGAATGGGACGCAGCCAATGGGTCAAATGCAGAGGGGGACATAAAAACATCTCTGGATTTGGTTAATTCATTCACACGTTTGAGTAAATTGTTGCTGATTTTGTTTGTATCTTTCTGTTCTACCTTGTGACGTCATCAGGTGATAATAGAGTCTATTCACGTTTACCGGAAAACGTTTGGAAACACGCGAATGACGACTACCGGTGGAGTTCCCGACTCTGGGCATGCGATAAAACAATAAAACCGAGGATTCAGCAGCAGCGATTTTCACAACCTGCGAAAGCTTTCCACGGGGGACGGGACTCTAACTGTTGGAACCGTTGAGCAAAACGGAATGCTACAATCACATCTTTTCTTTTTCGTTTTTAACGTAGACAAATTATAACACACAAATGAATAGTGAATTTATAAAAGGAAAAAGAAAGAAAATAATGGCATCTAGATGTAGAAAACCGGGACATTTTCTCAGTTTTCCCAGAGTTTCTGTCGCCGTCAGAGCCTAAAGGAAATCGTCATCCGCATGTTTCAGAAACATCTGCCGGTTTTGCGACGTCAGCCCGAATAGAGCCCATAATTCTCGCTCCCTTTGTTCTCTGCGCTAAGTCACTCCCCCTTCAGAGCGCTATCACTGCACAATGACGAAACGACCGCACATCGCTTCAGGTTTGTCACATTTCTGTGCGCAGTTCTGTATCGCGTTTTTGTATTTTTATGGAGAATTGTCGAGTGGGAGCGTGGGGGACGTAGGCTTGTGGGCGGAGCCTCGTACAGAATCTTTCATCTAACCATAAGAAGGGCTTGAACAGGACCCAGGAGAGATCGTTAGATTACTCAAACATGTATGGATGACTCTAAAACCTCTTCAGGCAGGTGTTTGTCGAAGGAACAACGTCCTCCAAAGAATTACGTTTTGGACAACACTCCTTCTTTAGATTATCTTCTCAAAAACGTTCAAAATTTCAGTGTCTCGTGAAGAGTGGACAGAGCCTGAAGTTTGACCAAAAGAGAAACGTGTGGGCGGAGTCAGGGGAGGGACAAAGATGGCCGCCGTTTCCCTGGGTGATTTTTAAACTTTTCACCGTGTTCAGTAAAAGAAAGTCCGATTTCTCCTTCGCAGACGGGTCGGTTTAAAAGGAGGAGGAGGATCCCTGATGAGAACGAAAAAGTCACAGATACAAGTGCTAGAGTTTGTGCTGGAACAAGAGCCACGCTGCAAAACGCCACGATGCAGGAGTTTAAATAATGATTCAAATGGTCTGACTTTGAGCAGTTTTCACTTTTTTTTATGTCTTTTGTTGGTATTTTTGGGGATTTCTCTTTAAAAAGTCAAAGTAAACCAATTTTTTACTGGTTTTAAAGTTGATCTTTGAGAAAAATGTATTAAAAGTACACTATGGAACTTTCTCTGAGAAGTTATTGCTTTGTCTGGAATGTTCCACAGTATGGCATTAAACTTCTCTAACTCCATGGAGACCAGCGCCAGTTACATGTAAGATCTGCGGAGAGGCGACCCTGCTCGCAGTAAGAATACATGATTTTCAGTCGTTTCTTTTGACATAATTTCTTTTGTTGCTGAATTCATAAATAAATTATAGATTTAAAGCCATACTGTGGAACATTTGAGGTAAAACAATAACATCTCCATGGAGACAAGCACGCGGTAGACCCCTTACCAGAAAGTTCCAACGTGCATCTTAAGATTTCTTCTAAATTTTCTTATTTCAAGAGCAAACGTTTAGTGTGGAAATATTAAAGGGTTTTTGAGTTTGGGTTTTTGGGCAAGTAGCAAATCTCAAAGATTGTCTTCTTCTGCATAAAAACTGACCCTGTAGTTTAGATTTGTACAAATGCGATTCTTGTATCAGTTCATCAGTTTAGATTTCAGTCTTTTTGTTTATAGATGCATTTAATCTAATCACAATCATACGGAGCCTTGGAAGTGTCATAGAGGTGAATAAATAATAATAAAGCATGGGAACGACTTATAAAGCGTGGGAACGACTTATAAGGCGTGCGCACGACTTATAAAGCGTGGGAATGACTTATAAGGCGTCCGCACAAGTTATAAAGCGTGGGAACGACTTATAAGGCGTGCGCACGAGTTATAAAGCGTGGGAACGACTTATAAGGCGTGCGCACGACTTATAAAGCGTGGGAACGACTTATAAGGCGTGCGCACGAGTTATAAAGCGTGGGAACGACTTATAAGGCCCCCATGTAATGCCTTACATTACTGCGTTACAGCAAAAAGTAATGCATTTGTAGTGTACCCCCCATTTTCTTGTCTTTTTGTTGTTCCCTTATTCTCATCTTCCGTCTTTTTGTTGCCCTGTTATGAGCTGTGTCTTTTATTTTGGCTTTATTGTGGTACTGTTGCACTTTGTGACCAGTAGATGCAAACGCACGGGTTATAACTCGAGCGCACGCCTTATAAGTCGTTCCCACGCTTTACAACTCGTGCTCACGCCTTATAAGTCATTTCCACGCTTTATAACTCGTGCGCACACCTTATAAGTCGTTCCCGTGCTTTATAACTCGTGCGCACGCCTTATAAGTCATTTCCACGCTTTATAACTTGTGCACACACCTTATAAGTCGTTCCCACGCTTTATAACTCGTGTGCGCGCCTTATAAGTCATTTCCACGCTTTATAACTCGTGTGCACGCCTTACAAGTCATTCCCACGCTTTATAACTCGTGCGCACGCCTTATAAGTCATTTCCACGCTTTATAACTTGTGCACACACCTTATAAGTCGTTCCCACGCTTTATAACTCGTGTGCACGCCTTATAAGTTGTTCCCACGCTTTGTTATTTTATTTATTCACCTATGACACTTCCAAGGCTCCATACAATCACAATGTGGTCAGAAAATGTACGAAAAACTCGCAATTAGATATTTTCTCCAAATGGTTCACACCTACTTTATTGGACTAATACATTGATTAAATGTCAGAACTGCTCAAAATAAGAGCAACATTATGAATCCGAATCATTTAAACTCCAGATCTGTCTGTTTTTGCAGAGTGTGTAACAGTTATTGCAGTCCCCGGCTCCCGTGTGCGCCACTATAGCGTCGTCTCGTACTCTAACCTCTCCTGCACTAGCGCGTCATCCTTGTACTGGAGCCTAGGGGGCGTGAGTGAGCAGTCCACGGCGAGTATGGCCTTCCGGATGCTGCGGTCCAGGACGTGGCGCTCCCAGGCCGGGTACCTGTTCCGGCAAAGGTCGATCTTTATCACGGTTTCTTCTAGTCGTGGCGGGCGTGAGGACGGCGTGGAGGGCGCGGTGGGCCGGACCTGGAACACGGCGGCGCTCCCGTCCGTCACCGAAGCCTTCTCCCGCTCCAGGGTGGACAGAGCCCCTCCCCCGCGGTTGGATCGGAGCGAGTTGGTGGCACCCTCCGGCAGTGTGGAGAAGTGCGCGGTGGGGTCCAGGTGCAGGCCCTGTCCGCTGGGCGAGCGGGCGAAGCGGGGGCCGTTCGGGTGGAAGAAGGCGTAGTACATCAGCATGAAGAGCACCCCGGTGAAGAAGGACGAGAAGATGACGCACAGGGCGGGGACGGCGAAGGAGTCGGTGGAGATCGGGGCTCTGTACAGGTACCACAGCGTGCTGAGCGCCGCATTCTCCACCAGGATCACCAGGTAATAGATGAACAAACGGAATCTGAAGAGAGAGGAAAGACGAGTTAGAACCACAACCTTTTTTCACTCCTAGCTGTCGTGAGGAGCGGACACACTTTTCTCTTCCTCCCTTATCTTTGCTCTGTGTGATATTTTATTTCTCTCGTCTCGTCATTTTTCTCTTGTTGGAACAGATTTTTCAAATCCTAAATCATGAATTGGGTAAAGTCAGTCCTAAGGGAACGTGCTGCCTGATACACGAAGGAAACATCGTGTGCCTGGCACCGCTGCTACCGGAGGACACGGAGCGATTCACTATTAGAATCTTGATGGCAGAACATCTGGATTGTCCTGGGCGATGTTTTCTGACCCATCACTAATTGGAGCCGAGCGGATAAAAAGAGCCCCGACTCGCCGGACAGTCATTTCACGGGGAACTGCGAACTCGGGGAGGCAACATCAGAAGGAAAAACACAGATGAATGTTTCATCCTATCTGTGGGACCCCCCTGGATAACATCGCAGATAAATGGATGTGGAACTGTGGGGAACAGCGGCTCAGTCCGTATTCATTATCATACGTGCGGGGGGGAGGATTGTGAGTCGCACAGACCCGCAGGAAGTGGGGACCTGACAGAAACCAGAATTCTGGCAAATTGTCTGTTCGCCTGAGTTCTAAAATGTATTGATTATGTTCGATTTTGTAATCAATTCTCCAGGAAAATGTGATCCAACTGGACTTTGTTTTGACTGCATCTTCTGCACAAACACGTCCAAGGCCGACAGCTGCCGCTTATCTCAGACTCTTCAAAAACATTGGCACACACTATTGGACTCACACTCACATGTATTAATACTGCCCTGTCTATTTTTTATGGTGTCTGCTTCTACTTCAGTTTTCAATCAATTTCATTGATTTCTGATCTGCTCCCTTGCCCCACCCTTCCTCCTTGTCACCACAGTAAAAAACATCGTATGTTACCAGTCCAATTGTTTTCTGTCATTACATGTTGTAATTGTCATTGATTGTATTGCATCTTTTCCACTCTGCATCTCCCAGTCGGCGGTGCACACATGCGCTTGGCCCCTCCCCTAGCCGCTCTATCACTGTCCTGCCTGGTTAGTGGGGAAACGAAATTTCGAATTACTCTATGTACATATGTTTTTTCGACAATAAAGCAAACTATGACTATGACTATGACGTATCGTTCATCTCATACAATATCTCGATTGTTTTGCTGCAGTCCTGTGTAACGGTCAGTGATCAGCTCTAGTGCTGAATGCAGAGGTCCACAGTCCGTCCACAAGCCTGAGCTTTGTGGTTTGGAGCAGACTGAAGACTTTGGAGGAAGAAGCACACTTTTCACTGAAGAAACACATTTTTCTGCTTGTCTTATTGGAGATAAAAAAGTTTAATGTCACAGTGTGGTACCTGGCAGAGCAATAACATCTCCATGGAAACAAGCAGTTAGTCGACCCCTGACCAGAAATGTTCCACCGTTTGAGTCCAGGCCAGAATGTCAAAAGTTCCATAAACTGAGGAAGAAGCCAAACATCTGAAGGTCCATAACCTACTGAAGGTTCAGGACCCTGTGGAATCTGACCCACAGCTCAACAAACTCAACCAAAAGAATCGAGATCGTAACAAATAACTTTTGTAAGCCCCTCCCCCTGCCGCCCCCGTCTCACCGTGTGCGTCCCTCTTTGACGTTGAACCAGGAGAAGATGTAGATGATCCCCACCACCATGTCGAAGACGATCTCTTCCCACTTGGTGACGCAGTAGTCGGTCTCACAGTGCACAATCCAGAAGGTCATGATGCACCAGTGCAGCACGATGAAGAGCCCGAAGTACAGCTGGAACACGGAGGCGAAGAGGGCGAAGGTGATGACGCGCGCCGCCATCGTGAAGAAGTGCCAACAGAACTGAAGGGACACACCCAGGTAACTCATGGAGCGTTTGTCCTCCCGAGACTCGCGGAGAGATTTCTGATACGAGGCCAGAGCCCACGCCAAAGAGACCAGAGAGGCGGCGGCGGTCATACCTGCAGGAGAAGACGAGAACGGCGTGATCATCGTAATCTGAGACGGGAGCTAACGTCATCTACGAGTTTGAAGTCTCTGTACCTGGGCACCTGTCACCATAACACATTTTGAAGGACAAGTCACGTTTTTACAATCTGGACCTTATTTCGGTGATAAAACAACGTCATTTACTCAGCCATTGTACTTTGGGTCATTTGGAGTATTTCCGGAGATTTCAGAGTTAACGTAAGTGGTCGGGGCACGATGTTGCAGTCACCAAATAACACAAACTTTATCACTTTTCAAATGACAAAAGTTCGATGTGTTAGTCTACTAGTACTAAGGTACTAAATGGTGCAGCCCCGCCACTGTTCGAGGAGTTTATCAAAAAAAGAAACTGTGAGGCTAGCACTAGGTCAACAGCTAGAGGGGACTGTGACGTTCAGCTCAGGAAGTGCACCTTTGCCCAAAATGTGCTCTATGACAAGGGCTGCACGAGCTGGAACGCCGACGGCCTCAGGGACAGGGGCACGTCTGCTTCTTTTAACAAACAACTCAACGAATGGCTAATCGGTAATCAAAGTTGTGACCACTAGAGAGTTCTAAGCACTTTAACACTGGACTACCTCATGTAACTAAAAAACTACCTTATCTAACTAAAAGCACTTAACTACTAAAACTACTTAAAGGAATATGCCACCCCCAGGTCAAACTTGGGCATCTCCCCACAGTCCAGAGACTAAAATAAGTGGTGGAAAGCATTTTCCTGCTCACCCAGCCATTGTCCGAGTCTGTCAGCACTGACCGCCGCGGTATCTGCTGCTCCTCCGCCTTAGACTGGAGTCTAACGTCGCCAGAGAAAGATTTCGGCCAAAAGGAATTAATTTGTTCGATGCGTTTCCCAATTACTTTCTGTGTAGTGCGCATTCATATCGAGTGCAAATAAATGTGCAAATCAACACGGAGAGCTTGCCTTGGTCATTTTGGGTGGGAACTATTTTCGAGTGCGGAAGAATACAGCCGTATCACGCACCACGTTGTGCAACAGGGGAACTCCCTTCCCGGTGCGTAACTGGGATTCCCCTGGCAGCGTGCTGCGTGATACGGCTGTATTCTTCCGCACTGGAAAATAGTTCCCACCCAAAATGACCAAGTCAAGCTCTCCGTGTTGATTTGCACATTTATTTGCACTCGATATGAATGCGCACTACACAGAAAGTAATTGGGAAACGCATCGAGCAAATTAATTCCTTTTGGCCGAAATCTTTCTCTGGCGACGTTAGACTCCAGTCTAACGCGGAGTAGCTGCAGATACCGCGGCGGTCAGTGCTGACAGACTCGGACAATGGCTGGGTGAGCAGGAAAACGCTTTCCACCACTTATTTTAGTCTCTGGACTGTGGGGAGATGCCCAAATTTGACCTGGGGGTGGCATATCCCTTTAAAGGAATATTAACGTTTTTTACAATCTGAGCCTTATTTCTGTAATAAAACAAGTTGTTTTACTCACTCATAGCACTTTGGTGTCATTTGGAGCAGTTTCGTAGATGTTGTAGTTTAGCGATATCCGTTAACGTGAGTTCTCGGGGCAGGCGATTGTAGTCACCAAATAACACAAACTTTAGCACTTTTCAAATCATAGAAGCTCAATGTCTTAGTCTACACTTTAGTTTGAGTCAAAAGTGCCTCTAATGCGAGATTTATCCATAGTTTGGAGTAGATGAGGAGGACAGTCGCATGTGCTCAGTCACAGCTGATTTGCAGATAAGAAGACGCTCAGAACTTTTCTGTTAGAGCGACACATGGCAGAAGATTGGGACTTTGAGGCTGAAGAGGACTTATGGAGGACTGAGGACTGAAGAGGAGTATACGGATGAGGAGACAGAATGGATACGGAAAGAATGAAGCGGAGACAGTTTTAGGAGCAGCAGAGAACAGCCGTCGGTTTCACATTACTTCTCAGAATCGTGCGCTGAATCCGCTGGACTTCTTTCTTTTCCTTTGCTGGTAAAAAATCGTCCTGACTGAAGTGGGTACTGCAAACACAATGGTCCAAACGTCTTACAGCTTTGCCTTTCATGTTTGGGGCCCGAGAGCTGAGAGCGAAATCAGCTGTGACTCCGCACATGCGACTGTCCTCCTCATCTACTCCAAACTATGGATAAATCTCGGATTAGAGGCACTTTTGACTCAAACTAAAGTGTAGACTAAGACATTGAGCTTCTGTAATTTGAAAAGTGATAAAGTTTGTGTTATTTGGTGACTGCAACGTCGTGCCCCGAGAACTCACGTTAACGGATATCGCTAAACTACAACATCTACGAAACTGCTCCAAATGACACCAAAGTGCTATGGGTGAGTAAAACAACTTGTTTTATTACAGAAATAAGGTTCAGATTATAAAAACGTTAATATTCCTTTAACTAAAAGCACTTTTGTATTACATCTATGAAGTGAAAATCTTTGTAAAACTGTTGTGCTGCTTTGATTCTGTCACTGCTTCTGTTGTCATGTTTTCATTGTTGGTCTTTACATGTTTTGTACCTTGTGTTTTATCGACTTACCCCCCTGTTCTGTGGGACTACAGATGGAAACTCGCTTTGAGCTTAATCTGTCTGTCTGTCCATTTAAATAAATAAACTTAAACTTAAATTTAATTATGGACTACAACCAGGGGACAGACCCAGTAACACCACCCAGGGACACTGCACCCTCCCCGGGACAGAGCACTCACACTTGGGCCCTGGAGCTTGATTCCAACTTCCAATGTTCCACAAATCCAAATTCAAAGTTTCACAATTCCAATTTCCAGGTTTCAATTCCCACAATGGTTGTAAAGTGTTGCCTGTAGTTGCAGCGCCTTTTACGCCAGTGTATACGGTCGGGACATTGCCTCGTCCTTACCCTCGGGAGGTGTTCCGGGCACGTCCCACCGGGAGGAGGCCCCGGGGAAGACCCAGGACATGCTAGAGGGACTATGTCTGCATTCCATTCCTCTGTCTTACCCCTTCCCCTTTATCTACATCTTTGTCTTGCCCCTCGATAACGAGCTGAGAGTTCTCGGGGTACGAATGTTCCCCTAAGAAATGGGACGCCGCTCGATTACCGTTTGCGTCATCGTCTCTCGTCTCTACCTGAGCTGCTACGTCTACAGAGGCGACAACAACTGACGCAAACAAACGTAAACAAATGTCGAGGATTATCGGGTACCTCAGCTCCACAAAAACACTAGCTTGTTTATACATGAAAGTTCGATGAAAACGATAACGTCGACTAAACAGACGCCACGACAACAGTTCACTAAAAGTAACGTAGAACATAAGCGTCATAATTGTAAACCTGCTAAACTGTTAATCGATAATTACAACTGCTGAAAATACATTTATGAGACTCCTTGGCTGGTCCATGTGACGCTGCCATCCTGATCCCAAAAGTCTTGGTTTAGTCCTGGTTTAGTCCTGGTTTAGTCCTCGTTGTCCTGATCCCAAAACCTGCCTGAGCTTGTAGTCGTTCCCCTTCGTTTCACGTCTGGTCGAGAGTTTACTTCGTTTCAAGGGGGATGTAGCCCGAGGTCGTGGCCCGAGCCCTTGATCAAAATTAGAATCGGGACACCCCTTGTCCTCACATGAACAAGCAAAACCAAGGGGTAGGGGTAAGACGAAGGGGTAAGACAGAGGAATGGGATGCAGCCTATGTCTCCCAGCTGGCCTGGGAACGCCTTGGGGTCCCCTGGAGGAGCTGGAGGAAGTGTCCGGGGTGAAGGAAGTCTGGGAGTCCCTGTTTAGACTGTTGCCCCGGCGACCCGGCCCCGGATAAGAGGAAGAACATGGACGGATGGACTACAGCCCGAAACAGTCGTACAAATGTGTGTGGTGTGTTGAGCGTTATGTGTTGTGGTGTGTGTTGTGCGTTGTGTGTTGTGCGAGTTGTGCGTTGTGTTGTGCGTTTTGTTGTGCGTTGTGTGTTGTGTGTTGCGCGTTGTGTGTTGTGAGTTGTGTTGTGTGTTGTGCGTTGTGTTGTGTGTTGTGTACCTTGGACGGGCTGCAGTTTGTGCGTCTGGATGATGATGCAGCGCTGGAGGACGAGCTGGGGGGCGCTCTCCAGATGTGTGTTGTGCGTTGTGTGTTGTGAGTTGTGCGTTGTGTTGTGCGTTGTGTGTTGTGTGTTGTGCGGTGTGTGTTGTGGTGTGTGTTGTGTGTTGTGCGTGTTGTGTGTTGTGCGTTGTGTTGTGCGTTGTGAGTTGTGTTGTGTGTTGTGCGTTGTGCGTTGTGTTGTGTTGTGTTGTGTGTTGTGTACCTTGGACGGGCTGCAGTTTGTGCGTCTGGATGATGATGCAGAGCTGAAGGACGAGCTGGGGGGCGCTCTCCAGATGTGTGTTGTGCGTTGTGTGTTGTGAGTTGTGCGTTGTGTTGTGTTGTGTGTTGTGTACCTTGGACGGGCTGCAGTTTGTGCGTCTGGATGATGATGCAGAGCTGAAGGACGAGCTGGGGGGCGCTCTCCAGGAACGTGGCCAGAAGGTGAAGCATGCTCACGTCTGCAAACTCGTACACCATCCTCCAGTAGAACCTCCAGTGGTCCGAGTCTGAGGAACGCCGGCTGCGCACGCCCAGGTAGATGGAGTGAAAGTATCTGCGGAGAAGAGGAGGGAGGACGGAGAGAGTGTAACGACGGCTGCCCCAAGGCAACTATGGCTACAGCCAGATGTTTTTCACCAACATCACAGAGTTCAAATAAAACATTCTCTGTTTCTGAAGAACTTCTGATCTACAAATGTTTAAATGTTTCTCCTTCTCGTTCTCTGGGATCTTCGGGTTTAAAGTCGTTTGAGCTGAAACTCTCCCGACTTTGGGCTTGAATTATGGCTCCAACCAAGACTAAACCAGGACTAAACCAGGACTAAACCAGGACTGAACCAGGACTAAACCAAGACTAAACCAGGACTAAACCAGGACTAGACCAGGACTAAACCAGGACTAAACCAGGACTAAACCAGGACTAAACCAAGACTAAACCAGGACTAAACCAGGACTAGACCAGGACTAAACCAGGACTAAACCAGGACTAAACCAGGACTAGACCAGGACTAAAGTAGAACTAGACCAGGACTAAACCAGGACTAAACCAGGACTAGACCAGGACTAAACCCAGACTAAACCAGGACTAAACCAGGACTAAACCAGGACTAAACCAAGACTAAACCAGGACTAAACCAGGACTAAACCAGGACTAAAGTAGAACTAGACCAGGACTAAACCAGGACTAAACCAGGACTAGACCAGGACTAAACCCAGACTAAACCAGGACTAAACCAGGACTAGACCAGGACTAAACCCAGACTAAACCAGGACTAAACCAGGACTAAACCAGGACTAGACCAGGACTAAACCCAGACTAAACCAGGACTAAACCAGGACTAGACCAGGACTAAACCCAGACTAAACCAGGACTGAACCAGGTCTAAACCAGGACTAAACCAAGACTAAACCCAGACTAAACCAGGACTAAACCAGGACTAGACCAGGACTAAACCCAGACTAAACCAGGACTAAACCAGGACTAAACCAGGACTAGACCAGGACTAAACCCAGACTAAACCAGGACTAAACCAGGACTAGACCAGGACTAAACCCAGACTAAACCAGGACTGAACCAGGTCTAAACCAGGACTAAACCAAGACTAAACCGGGTCTAATTCAGAACTAAACCAGGACTAAACCGGGTCTAAACCCAGACTAAACCAGGACTGAACCAGGTCTAAACCAGGACTAAACCAGGACTAAACCAGGCCTAAACCAGGACTAAACCGGGTCTAAACCAGAACTAAACCAGGACTAAACCAGGTCTAGGTTTTTGTTTCATGTGGATCGGTTCAGAAATTAGAGAAATTAAGCACAAACCAGGTCAACAAATGCACAGAAAACTCCACCTGAGATTCTCACCTGTCTCACCTGTCCCCCTGTCCCACCTGTCCCACCTGTCTCACCTGTCTCACCTGCGCCACTGTCCCACCTGTCTCACTGTCCCACTGTCCCACTGTCTCACCTGTCCCCCTGTCCCACCTGTCCCACCTGTCTCACCTTTCTCACCTGTCCCACCTGTCTCACTGTCTCACTGTCTCACCTGTCTCACCTGCGCCACTGTCCCACCTGTCCCACCTGTCCCACCTGTCCCACTGTCCCACCTGTCTCACCTGTCTCACCTGCGCCACTGTCCCACCTGTCTCACTGTCCCACTGTCCCACTGTCTCACCTGTCTCACCTGTCCCACCTGTCCTCAGCTCAGTTTAAACTAGAGGGATTCTAACGTGCGTTTAGTCTTTTAGTCGTGTTCTTCTGATCGTTTGGAAAAGTCTGAAGTTTCATCTGAACAGGAAACATCACCAGACCTGCTCCTCTGAAACACCAACTGAACCCAGGCATTAAAGCTACAGTGCGGAACTTTGTAGAGGGGGCACGTCACCTGCATGACTCCATGGAAACAGAAAGTTAAAACCAGACTTCAGAACATTCTCCATGGAGATAGAGGAGTTTAATGCCGTACTGTGGAAGATCATATCCAACATTTCCATGGAAACAAGCAGGAGGAGGCCCTCCTCAGGCCAAATACGAGTCAGGTTTGTGGAGATGTAAGCTGCTACTACAGCTCCTTCATCAGAGACAAAACCTTGGCCTCAGGTTGGAGTGTCAGTTTTAAAGCTCAAATGACCTGAGTTTGGTGAAGATCTGGAGGCTGTAGACCCACGAAACATTTTACAAGGAAAACCAGTCAAACATATATGACCTTTAGTGACGCTGTCTAAAACTCTCACAGATCTGCTCCTGCTTCTGTATCAGCTCCACACTGAAGACACCGCTGCTCCCTGATGTGTGAAATGATTCAAAATGTGTTTGACTTAGATCTGAGGAGGATCCTGGACTCTCACAGGTCTGAGGAGCATCCTGGACTCTCACAGGTCTGAGGAGGATCCTGGACTCTCACAGGTCTGAGGAGCATCCTGGACTCTCACAGGTCTGAGGAGCATCCTGGACTCTCACAGGTCTGAGGAGCATCCTGGACTCTCACAGGTCTGAGGAGCATCCTGGACTCTCTCAGGTCTGAGGAGCATCCTGGACTCTCACAGGTCTGAGGAGCATCCTGGACTCTCACAGGTCTGAGGAGCATCCTGGACTCTCACAGGTCTGAGGAGCATCCTGGACTCTCAGGTCTGAGGAGGATCCTGGACTCTCACAGGTCTGAGGAGCATCCTGGACTCTCAGGTCTGAGGAGCATCCTGGACTCTCACAGGTCTGAGGAGCATCCTGGACTCTCACAGGTCTGAGGAGGATCCTGGACTCTCACAGGTCTGAGGAGCATCCTGGACTCTCACAGGTCTGAGGAGCATCCTGGACTCTCACAGGTCTGAGGAGCATCCTGGACTCTCACAGGTCTGAGGAGCATCCTGGACTCTCTCAGGTCTGAGGAGCATCCTGGACTCTCACAGGTCTGAGGAGCATCCTGGACTCTCACAGGTCTGAGGAGCATCCTGGACTCTCAGGTCTGAGGAGGATCCTGGACTCTCACAGGTCTGAGGAGCATCCTGGACTCTCAGGTCTGAGGAGCATCCTGGACTCTCACAGGTCTGAGGAGGATCCTGGACTCTCTCAGGTCTGAGGAGCATCCTGGACTCAGGTCTGTACAGACTCAGGTTCATTCGGATGAGGAGGTGAGAGATGCAGGAAAAGAGCTGCTCCAGTGAAGACTCAGCAGACTAAAGATCTACTGTAGTGTCACTGTCAACGTCTGAACACACAGTCACCTCTCCCCAAGATCCAGAACCAGGTCTGAACCAGGTCTGAACCAGGTCTGAACCTGGTCTGAACCTGGTCTGAACCTGGTCTGAACCTGGTCTGAACCTGGTCTAGTCCTTCACTGAGCCCTCAGGTGAACAGACCACCGCAGGCCTGTGTACTGTACTGTGTACTGAATACTGCATATACTGTAGTACATGCAGTACTGTAATACATATACTGTACTACATATACTGTAGTACATGCAGTACTGTAGTAGGCCTACATATGCTGTAGTACATATACTGTAGTACATGCAGTATTGCAGTACATGCAGTACTGCAGATGCAGTACATATACTGTAGTACATATATTGTAGTACATATGCTGTAGTACATGCAGTACTATAGTACATATACTGTAGTACTGCAGCACTTGCAGTACTGCAGATGCAGTACACATACTGTAGTACTGTAGTACACGCAGTACTACAGACGCAGTAGGCTGCATATACTGTACTGTAGTACATATATTGTAGAACATATACTGTAGTACTGTAGTACATATACTGTAGTACTTGCAGTACTGCAGATGCAGTACATATACTGTAATACTGTAGTACTTGCAGTACTGCAGATGCAGTACATATACTGTAGTAGTGTAGTACTTGCAGTACTGCAGATGCAGTACATATACTGTAATACTGTAGTACATGCAGTACGGTAGTGCATATGCTGTACTACATATACTGTAGTACATGCAGTATTGCAGTACATGCAGTACTGCAGATGCAGTACATATACTGTAGTACATATATTGTAGTACATATGCTGTAGTACATGCAGTACT
>JAVJIX010000044.1:6297500-6325000 GCA_036785185.1 Paratrypauchen microcephalus | reverse complement strand
TTAGTCCAGGTTTAGTCCAGGTTTGGTCCAGGTTTTGTCCAGGTTTCATCCAGGTTCAGTCCAGGTTTTGTCCAGGTTTTGTCCAGGTTTGGTCCAGGTTTAGTCCAGGTTTAGTCCAAGTTTGGTCCAGGTTTTGTCCAGGTTTAGTCCAGGTTTGGTCCAGGTTTGGTCCAAGTTTAGTCCAGGTTTAGTCCAGGTTTGGTCCAGGTTTAGTCCAAGTTTGGTCCAGGTTTTGTCCAGGTTTTGTCCAGGTTTAGTCCAGGTTTGGTCCAGGTTTAGTCCAGGTTTGGTCCAGGTTTTGTCCAGGTTTAGTCCAGGTTTAGTCCAGGTTTCATCCAGGATTAGTCCAGGTTTAGTCCAGGTTTGGTCCAGGTTTAGTCCAGGTTTGGTCCAGGTTTAGTCCAAGTTTGGTCCAGGTTTTGTCCAGGTTTAGTCCAGATTTGGTCCAGGTTTGGTCCAGGTTTTGTCCAGGTTTGGTTCAGGTTTGGTCCAGGTTTGGTCCAGATTTGGTCCAGGTTTAGTCCTGGTTTGGTCCAGGTTTAGCCCTGGTTTGGTCCAGGTTTAGTCCAGGTTTAGTCCTGGTTTAGTCCTGGTTTGGTCCAGGTTTAGTCCAGGTTTAGTCCTGGTTTAGTCCTGGTTTAGTCGAGCGGAGAGTAAGACTACATTTATCAAGGTTTGAGCAATAAAAACACTAAACTGAATAAATGCAAAATCATAACTGTAATGCCGTACTGTGGGACATTCCAGGCACAGGAGAAACATCTCCATGGAGACAAGCAGGTAGTGGATGCCCCAGCAAGAAAAGTTACAGAATGCACCTTTAAATATAAGGATGTTAGCTACGTTTTAGTGAGTCACATGCACTTTAAGCTTTTTACCGTGTTCTGGTTTAGTCCTCGTTATGTTCTGGTTTACTCCCCGTTTAGTCCTGGTTTAGTCCTGGTTTAGTCCCGGTTTAGTCCTGGTTTAGACCTGGTTTACTCCCGGTTTAGTCCCGGTTTACTCCCAGTTTAGTCCTGGTTTAGTCCTGGTTTAGTCCCGGTTTAGTCCCGGTTTAGTCCTGGTTTAGTCCCGGTTTAGTCTTGGTTTAGTCTTGGTTTAGTCCTGGTTTAGATCAGGTTTAGTCCCGGTTTGGTCCTGGTTTAGTCCTCGTTATGTTCTGGTTTTGTTCTGGTTTAGTCCTGGTTTAGACCTGGTTTAGTCCCAGTTTAGTCCTGGTTTAGACCTGGTTTAGTCCTGGTTTAGTCCTCGTTATGTTCTGGTTTTGTTCTGGTTTAGTCCCGGTTTAGTCTCGGTTTAGTCCTGGTTTAGACCTGGTTTAGTCCCGGTTTAGTCCTGGTTTAGTCCTGGTTTAGTCCCGGTTTAGTCCTGGTTTAGTCCTCGTTATGTTCTGGTTTTGTTCTAGTTTAGTCCTGGTTTAGTCCCGGTTTAGTCTTGGTTTAGTCCCGGTTTAGTCCTGGTTTAGTCCTGGTTTAGTCCCGGTTTGGTCCTGGTTTAGTCCTCGTTATGTTCTGGTTTTGTTCTGGTTTAGTCCTGGTTTAGACCTGGTTTAGTCCCGGTTTAGTCCTGGTTTAGACCTGGTTTAGTCCTGGTTTAGTCCTTGTTATGTTCTGGTTTTGTTCTGGTTTAGTCCTGGTTTGTTCTGGTTTAGTCCTGGTTTAGTCCTGGTTTAGTCTTGGTTTAGTCTTGGTTTAGTCCTGGTTTAGTCCTGGTTTAGACCTGGTTTAGTCCTGGTTTAGTCCTGGTTTAGTCTTGGTTTAGTCTTGGTTTAGTCCTGGTTTACTCTTGGTTTAGTCCTGGTTTAGCCCAGGTTTAGTCCTGGTTTAGTCCTGGTTTAGCCCAGGTTTAGTCCTGGTTTAGTCCCAGTTTAGTCCTGGTTTAGTCCTGGTTTAGTCCTGGTTTAGACCTGGTTTAGTCCTGGTTTAGTCCCAGTTTAGTCCTGGTTTAGACCTGGTTTAGTCCTGGTTTAGTCCTCGTTATGTTCTGGTTTTGTTCTGGTTTAGTCCCGGTTTAGTCTCGGTTTAGTCCTGGTTTAGACCTGGTTTAGTCCCGGTTTAGTCCTGGTTTAGTCCTGGTTTAGTCCCGGTTTAGTCCTGGTTTAGTCCTCGTTATGTTCTGGTTTTGTTCTAGTTTAGTCCTGGTTTAGTCCCGGTTTAGTCTTGGTTTAGTCCTGGTTTAGATCAGGTTTAGTCCCGGTTTAGTCCTGGTTTAGTCCTGGTTTAGTCCCGGTTTGGTCCTGGTTTAGTCCTCGTTATGTTCTGGTTTAGTCCTGGTTTAGTCCTGGTTTAGACCTGGTTTACTCCCGGTTTAGTCCCGGTTTACTCCCAGTTTAGTCCTGGTTTAGTCCTGGTTTAGTCCTCGTTATGTTCTGGTTTTGTTCTGGTTTAGTCCTGGTTTAGTCCCGGTTTAGTCCCGGTTTAGTTCCGGTTTAGTCCCGGTTTAGTCTTGGTTTAGTCCTGGTTTAGATCAGGTTTAGTCCCGGTTTGGTACTGGTTTAGTCCTCGTTATGTTCTGGTTTTGTTCTGGTTTAGTCCTGGTTTAGACCTGGTTTAGTCCCAGTTTAGTCCTGGTTTAGACCTGGTTTAGTCCTGGTTTAGTCCTCGTTATGTTCTGGTTTTGTTCTGGTTTAGTCCCGGTTTAGTCTCGGTTTAGTCCTGGTTTAGACCTGGTTTAGTCCCGGTTTAGTCCTGGTTTAGTCCTGGTTTAGTCCTGGTTTAGTCCTGGTTTAGTCCTCGTTATGTTCTGGTTTTGTTCTAGTTTAGTCCTGGTTTAGTCCCGGTTTAGTCTTGGTTTAGTCCTGGTTTAGTCCCGGTTTGGTCCTGGTTTAGTCCTCGTTATGTTCTGGTTTACTCCCCGTTTAGTCCTGGTTTAGTCCTGGTTTAGACCTGGTTTACTCCCGGTTTAGTCCCGGTTTACTCCCAGTTTAGTCCTGGTTTAGTCCTGGTTTAGTCCCGGTTTAGTCCCGGTTTAGTCCTGGTTTAGTCCCGGTTTAGTCTTGGTTTAGTCCTGGTTTAGATCAGGTTTAGTCCCGGTTTGGTCCTGGTTTAGTCCTCGTTATGTTCTGGTTTTGTTCTGGTTTAGTCCTGGTTTAGACCTGGTTTAGTCCCAGTTTAGTCCTGGTTTAGACCTGGTTTAGTCCTGATTTAGTCCTCGTTATGTTCTGGTTTTGTTCTGGTTTAGTCCCGGTTTAGTCTCGGTTTAGTCCTGGTTTAGACCTGGTTTAGTCCCGGTTTAGTCCTGGTTTAGTCCTGGTTTAGTCCCGGTTTAGTCCTGGTTTAGTCCTCGTTATGTTCTGGTTTTGTTCTAGTTTAGTCCTGGTTTAGTCCCGGTTTAGTCTTGGTTTAGTCCTGGTTTAGATCAGGTTTAGTCCCGGTTTAGTCCTGGTTTAGTCCCGGTTTGGTCCTGGTTTTGTCCTCGTTATGTTCTGGTTTTGTTCTGGTTTAGTCCTGGTTTGTTCTGGTTTAGTCCTGGTTTAGTCCTGGTTTAGTCTTGGTTTAGTCTTGGTTTAGTCCTGGTTTAGTCCTGGTTTAGACCTGGTTTAGTCCTGGTTTAGTCCTGGTTTAGTCTTGGTTTAGTCTTGGTTTAGTCTTGGTTTAGTCCTGGTTTAGCCCAGGTTTAGTCCTGGTTTAGTCCTGGTTTAGCCCAGGTTTAGTCCTGGTTTAGTCCCAGTTTAGTCCTGGTTTAGTCCTGGTTTAGTCCTGGTTTAGACCTGGTTTAGTCCTGGTTTAGTCCCAGTTTAGTCCTGGTTTAGACCTGGTTTAGTCCTGGTTTAGTCCTCGTTATGTTCTGGTTTTGTTCTGGTTTAGTCCCGGTTTAGTCTCGGTTTAGTCCTGGTTTAGACCTGGTTTAGTCCCGGTTTAGTCCTGGTTTTGTTCTGGTTTAGTCCTGGTTTAGACCTGGTTTAGTCCCAGTTTAGTCCTGGTTTAGACCTGGTTTAGTCCTGGTTTAGTCCTCGTTATGTTCTGGTTTTGTTCTGGTTTAGTCCCGGTTTAGTCTCGGTTTAGTCCTGGTTTAGACCTGGTTTAGTCCCGGTTTAGTCCTGGTTTAGTCCTGGTTTAGTCCCGGTTTAGTCCTGGTTTAGTCCTCGTTATGTTCTGGTTTTGTTCTAGTTTAGTCCTGGTTTAGTCCCGGTTTAGTCTTGGTTTAGTCCTGGTTTAGATCAGGTTTAGTCCCGGTTTAGTCCTGGTTTAGTCCTGGTTTAGTCCCGGTTTGGTCCTGGTTTAGTCCTGGTTATGTTCTGGTTTAGTCCTGGTTTAGTCCTGGTTTAGACCTGGTTTACTCCCGGTTTAGTCCCGGTTTACTCCCAGTTTAGTCCTGGTTTAGTCCTGGTTTAGTCCTCGTTATGTTCTGGTTTTGTTCTGGTTTAGTCCTGGTTTAGTCCCGGTTTAGTCCCGGTTTAGTCCCGGTTTAGTCTTGGTTTAGTCCTGGTTTAGATCAGGTTTAGTCCCGGTTTGGTACTGGTTTAGTCCTCGTTATGTTCTGGTTTTGTTCTGGTTTAGTCCTGGTTTAGACCTGGTTTAGTCCCAGTTTAGTCCTGGTTTAGACCTGGTTTAGTCCTGGTTTAGTCCTCGTTATGTTCTGGTTTTGTTCTGGTTTAGTCCCGGTTTAGTCTCGGTTTAGTCCTGGTTTAGACCTGGTTTAGTCCCGGTTTAGTCCTGGTTTAGTCCTGGTTTAGTCCCGGTTTAGTCCTGGTTTAGTCCTCGTTATGTTCTGGTTTTGTTCTAGTTTAGTCCTGGTTTAGTCCCGGTTTAGTCTTGGTTTAGTCCTGGTTTAGATCAGGTTTAGTCCTGGTTTAGTCCTGGTTTAGTCTTGGTTTAGTCTTGGTTTAGTCCTGGTTTAGTCTTGGTTTAGTCCTGGTTTAGCCCAGGTTTAGTCCTGGTTTAGTCCTGGTTTAGCCCAGGTTTAGTCCTGGTTTAGTCCCAGTTTAGTCCCAGTTTAGTCCCAGTTTAGTCCTGGTTTAGTCCTGGTTTAGACCTGGTTTAGTCCTGGTTTAATTCGCTTTTTACCGTGTTGGTTTCTTTACCAAAAACGTACCTGGAGTTTGAGTTCATTCATCATCATACAGAAGTGCTCCTCCGTGTTTTTAAAGTCCACACACCTTCACCAGACTCATGTGCTGGAGTAATACGATGTCATAAATAATATCCGTGAGTTCATTTACAGTTCTGAGACGTGAACAGTTCTGAGTTCAGGCATCACTGTGGTTCCTTCAGGCCTTTTTACGCGGCACCTTGTCTCCAAGAGGAACCTCGTCCATCAGTTTCTGCGACGGAACAAAACCAACGTGAGATTTAAAACGAGAAAGAAAAAGTATTCACAAGAGCAGAGGAGGAGAGGAGGAGGTCAGAGGAGGAGAGGAGGAGGTCAGAGGAGCAGAGGAGGAGGTCAGAGGAGCAGAGGAGAAGGTCAGAGGAGGAGAGGGTTCAGAGGAGGGTTCAGAGAAGCAGAGGGTTCAGAAGGTTCAGAGGAGGGTTCAGAGGAGGGTGCAGAGGAGGGTTCAGAGGAGGCTGCAGAGGAGGGTTCAGAGGAGCGGAGGGTTCAGAAGGTTCAGAGGAGGGTTCAGAGGAGGGTGCAGAGGAGGGTTCAGAGGAGGCTTCAGAGGAGGGTTCAGAGGAGCGGAGGGTTCAGAAGGTTCAGAGGAGGGTTCAGAGGAGGGTGCAGAGGAGGGTTCAGAGGAGGCTTCAGAGGAGGGTTCAGAGGAGCGGAGGGTTCAGAGGGTTCAGAGAAGCAGAGGGTTCAGAGGAGGGTTCAGAGGAGGGTGCAGAGGAGGGTTCAGAGGAGGCTTCAGAGGAGGGTTCAGAGGAGCGGAGGGTTCAGAGGGTTCAGAGAAGCAGAGGGTTCAGAGGAGGGTTCAGAGGAGCGGAGGGTTCAGAGGAGCAGAGGGTTCAGAGGAGCAGAGGGTTCAGAGGAGCAGAGGGTTCAGAGGAGGGTTCAGAGGAGGGTTCAGAGGGTTCAGAGAAGGTTCAGAGGAGGGTTCAGCGGGTTCAGAGGAGGGTTCAGAGGAGGGTTCAGAGGGTTCAGAGAAGGTTCAGAGGAGGTTCAGAGGGTTCAGAGGAGGTTCAGAGGAGGGTTCAGAGGGTTCAGAGGAGGTTCAGAGGAGGGTTCAGAGGAGGTTCAGAGGAGCAGAGGGTTCAGAGGAGGGTTCAGAGGGTTCAGAGGAGGGTTCAGAGGAGCAGAGGGTTCAGAGGAGCAGAGGGTTCAGAGGAGCAGAGGGTTCAGAGGAGGGTTCAGAGGAGGGTTCAGAGGAGGGTTCAGAGGAGGGTTCAGAGGGTTCAGAGGAGGTTCAGAGGAGGTTCAGAGGAGGTTCAGAGGGTTCAGAGGAGGTTCAGAGGAGGGTTCAGAGGAGGTTCAGAGGGTTCAGAGGAGGGTTCAGAGGAGGTTCAGAGGAGGGTTCAGAGGAGGTTCAGAGGAGGGTTCAGAGGAGGTTCAGAGGAGGGTTCAGAGGAGGTTCAGAGGAGGTTCAGAGGAGGGTTCAGAGGGTTCAGAGGAGGTTCAGAGGAGGTTCAGAGGAGGTTCAGAGGAGGGTTCAGAGGAGGTTCAGAGGAGGGTTCAGAGGAGGTTCAGAGGAGGTTCAGAGGAGGTTCAGAGGAGCGTTCAGAGGAGGTTCAGAGCAGGTTCAGAGGAGGGTTCAGAGGAGGTTCAGAGGAGGTTCAGAGGAGGGTTCAGAGGAGGGTTCAGAGGAGGGTTCAGAGGAGGGTTCAGAGGAGGGTTCAGAGGAGGGTTCAGAGAAGCAGAGGGTTCAGAGGAGGGTTCAGAGGAGGTTCAGAGGAGGTTCAGAGGAGGGTTCAGAGGGTTCAGAGGAGGTTCAGAGGAGGTTCACACCTGCAGCAGTCTGGTGTAGTAGCTGAGGTTGTCTTCTCCTTCTCTGCGGCTCTCGTCCACCTTGTACCTCCTGCAGGCCAGGAGCAGCTCCGTGGAGGTGAACAGAGGAGCAGGGTCCAGAGAGCTGCTGTTGATCAGACTCACCAGGTACTCGCGGTAATGCTTCCTGTAGAACCCCGGGCCGCACCAGAGCGTCAGCACAGAACACACACACAGAGTTTGGATCACCGTTAGGAAGTAAATTATTCTGGATTGGTTCCAGCCACAAAATTGATTTTGTTTTTGTATTTTTTTTTTTTTTGTGTGTAAATATCAATGATTATAATTTAGGGACCAGTGTAGAATAAAGAGGAAGAGTTTTTGCTTTGAGAAATGTCATTATTTTGAGTTCATTTAACAAAAAAAAGAAGTAGTCCTGGTTTAGTCCTTGTTTAGTCCTAGTTTAGTCCTTGTTTTTAGTTCTACTTTAGTCCTGTTTTAGTCCTGGTTTAGTCCTTGTTTTTAGTCCTACTTTAGTCCTGGTTTAGTCCTTGTTTAGTCCTAGTTTAGTCCTGGTTTAGTCCTGGTTTAGTCCTTGTTTTTAGTTCTACTTTAGTCCTGGTTTAGTCCTGGTTTAGTCCTTGTTTTTAGTCCTACTTTAGTCCTGGTTTAGTCTTGGTTTAGTCCTTGTTTTTAGTCCTAGTTTAATCCTGGTTTAGTCCTAGTTTAGTCCTGGTTTAGTCCTTGTTTAGTCCTTGTTTTTAGTCCTAGTTTAGTCCTTGTTTAGTCCTAGTTTAGTCCTGGTTTAGTCCTAGTTTAGTCCTGGTTTAGTCCTTGTTTTTAGTCCTTGTTTAGTCCTAGTTTAGTCCTGGTTTAGTCCTTGTTTAGTCCTTGTTTTTAGTCCTGGTTTAGCAAAACAAACAAAAAAGAAGGTCCTGGCTTCATGCTAGTCTAGTCCAGGTCTAGTCCTGATTTAGTCCTGGTGTAGTCTTGATTTAGTCCCGGTCTGGTCCCGGTCTAAGTCAGTTTAGTCCCAGTTTAGTCCTGAAGTAGACTTAGTTTGGTTCTGTTCTAATCCACTTCTAGTTTGTAGTTTAGTCCTTCCTTGGTCCTGGTTTAATCCTGAAGTAGTCCCAGTCTAGTCCTGGTTTAGTCCTGGTTTAGTTCTGGACTGTTTGTGGTTTAGTCCTGATGTAGACTTGGTTTAGTCCTGGTTTAGTCCTGGTTTAGTCCTGGTTTAGTCCTGGTTTAGTCCTGGTTTAGTCATGGTTTAGTCATGGTTTAGTCCTCATTTTGTTCTGGTTTAGTCCTGGTTTAGTCCCGGTTTAGTCCTGGTTTAGTCCTGGTTTAGACCTAGTTTAGTCCCGGTTTAGTCCCGGTTTTATTCTGGTTTAGACCTAGTTTAGTCCTGGTTTAGTCCTGGTTTCGTCCTGGTTTAGACCTAGTTTAGTCCTGGTTTAGTCCTCGTTTTGTTCTGGTTTAGTCCTAGTTTAGTCCTGGTTTAGTCCTAGTTTAGTCCTGGTTTAGTCCTTGTTTTTAGTCCTTGTTTAGTCCTAGTTTAGTCCTGGTTTAGTCCTTGTTTAGTCCTTGTTTTTAGTCCTGGTTTAGCAAAACAAACAAAAAAGAAGGTCCTGGCTTCATGCTAGTCTAGTCCAGGTCTAGTCCTGATTTAGTCCCGGTCTGGTCCCAGTCTAAGTCAGTTTAGTCCCAGTTTAGTCCTGAAGTAGACTTAGTTTGGTTCTGTTCTAATCCACTTCTAGTTTGTAGTTTAGTCCTTCCTTGGTCCTGGTTTAATCCTGAAGTAGTCCCAGTCTAGTCCTGGTTTAGTCCTGGTTTAGTTCTGGACTGTTTGTGGTTTAGTCCTGATGTAGACTTGGTTTGGTCATGGTCTAGTCTTGGTCTAGTCTGGGTTTAGTCCAAGTTTAGTCCGGGTTTAGTCCTGGTCTGTTTGTGGTTTAGTACCAGTATAGTCCTGATGTAGACTTGGTTTAGTCCTGGTTTAGTCCTGGTTTAGACTTAGTTTAGTCCTGGTTTAGTCATGGTTTAGTCCTCGTTTTGTTCTGGTTTAGTCCTGGTTTAGTCCTGGTTTACTCCCGGTTTAGTCCTGGTTTAGTCCTGGTTTTGTTCTGGTTTAGTCCTGGTTTAGTCCTGGTTTACTCCCGGTTTAGTCCTGGTTTTGTTCTGGTTTAGTCCTGGTTTAGTCCTGGTTTAGTCCTGGTTTTGTTCTGGTTTAGTCCTGGTTTTGTCCTGGTTTAGTCCTGGTTTAGACCTGGTTTAGTCCCGGTTTAGTCCCGGTTTTGTTCTGGTTTAGACCTAGTTTAGTCCTGGTTTAGTCCTCGTTATGTTCTGGTTTAGTCCTGGTTTAGTCCTCGTTTTGTTCTGGTTTAGTCCTGGTTTAGTCCTCGTTGTCCTGATCCCAAAACCTGCCTGAGCTTGTAGCTTGTAACCCCTTCGTTTCAAGTCTGGTCAAGAGCTTACTTCGTTTCAAGGGGTATGTAGCCCGAGGTCATGGCCCTAGTCCTTGACCAGAATTAGAATGGGGACACCCCTTGTCCTCACATGAACGAGCAAAACCAAGGGGTAGGGGTAAGACGAAGGGGTAAGACAGAGGAATGGGAAGCAGCTTTAGTTTTACTTCCTGTCTGTTGATTGTGTCTGTGCGTTTATACCCCGTCTTCTCCTCTGCCCTTTATTGGTCCATTGTCATTTTTTGGGATTTCGGTTGTTCTTCGTTTGTTATTAAAGAGCTTTAACAGCAGTCCTCCCTCTGTTTCT
Source organism: Paratrypauchen microcephalus (assembly GCA_036785185.1). Classification (NCBI taxonomy): domain Eukaryota; kingdom Metazoa; phylum Chordata; class Actinopteri; order Gobiiformes; family Gobiidae; genus Paratrypauchen; species Paratrypauchen microcephalus. Next base: position 6,315,424 of record JAVJIX010000044.1, on the reverse strand, counting down.
ACATGACAGAAAGGACCAACCAGATCAGACCCAAGCAAACTGCTCTCGTTTTTTGTTTTTTATTGTTAATGTGTGACGCCCTGACCCCTCGAACTGCCCTTGCCTACCCCAGACCGTTCTGTTTTCAGATCTCTAGATATCTACAACGACATTATGACTCTCCCTAACTCCAGGTACAGATATCTACAACTTCATTTGGCCAATTCCAAACTTAATTTAAGACATCTGAAAAGGAACATGTCGATATCTTGAATTGAGGTGAATTAAAGATTTCTTGAACTGGAGATACGAGTCAAAATCAAACTGTAGAAACTCAAACTGGAATTACAGATATCTATAATTCAGATGTGGATATCCGTAATTCCCGTAGTGGATTTCTGGAAGTGAATTGTAGATTTCCGTAATGATGAACCCCAAACAAATGAACGGCAAAAGTGACGTCGTTTACATGAGGAAGAATGTCTTTGTGGATATCTGGAACTGAATTTAGACCTGCTTTAGTCCTGCTTTAGTCCTGGTTTAGACCTGCTTTAGTCCTGCTTTAGACCTGGTTTAGACCTGCTTTAGTCCTGCTTTAGACCTGCTTTAGTCCTGCTTTAGACCTGCTTTAGTCCTGCCTTAGTCCTGCTTTAGACCTGCTTTAGTCCTGCTTTAGACCTGCTTTAGACCTGCTTTAGTCCTGCTTTAGTCCTGCTTTAGTCCTGCCTTAGTCCTGCCTTAGACCTGCTTTAGACCTGGTTTAGTCCTGCTTTAGACCTGCTTTAGTCCTGCTTTAGACCTGCTTTAGACCTGCTTTAGACCTGCTTTAGTCCTGCTTTAGACCTGGTTTAGTCCTGCTTTAGACCTGCTTTAGACCTGCTTTAGACCTGCTTTAGTCCTGCTTTAGTCCTGCCTTAGTCCTGCTTTAGACCTGCTTTAGACCTGCTTTAGACCTGCTTTAGTCCTGCTTTAGTCCTGCCTTAGTCCTGCTTTAGACCTGCTTTAGTCCTGCTTTAGACCTGCTTTAGACCTGCTTTAGTCCTGCTTTAGTCCTGCTTTAGTCCTGCCTTAGTCCTGCTTTAGACCTGCTTTAGACCTGGTTTAGTCCTGCTTTAGACCTGCTTTAGTCCTGCTTTAGACCTGCTTTAGACCTGCTTTAGACCTGCTTTAGTCCTGCTTTAGACCTGCTTTAGTCCTGCTTTAGTCCTGCTTTAGACCTGCTTTAGACCTGCTTTAGACCTGCTTTAGTCCTGCTTTAGACCTGGTTTAGTCCTGTTTTAGACCTGCTTTAGACCTGCTTTAGACCTGCTTTAGACCTGCTTTAGACCTGCTTTAGTCCTGCTTTAGACCTGCTTTAGACCTGCTTTAGACCTGCTTTAGTCCTGGTTTAGACCTGCTTTAGTCCTGCTTTAGTCCTGCTTTAGTCCTGCCTTAGTCCTGGTTTAGACCTGCTTTAGACCTGCTTTAGACCTGCTTTAGACCTGCTTTAGTCCTGCTTTAGTCCTGCTTTAGTCCTGCCTTAGTCCTGGTTTAGACCTGCTTTAGACCTGCTTTAGTCCTGCTTTAGACCTGCTTTAGTCCTGCTTTAGACCTGCTTTAGTCCTGCTTTAGTCCTGCTTTAGTCCTGCTTTAGTCCTGCTTTAGACCTGCTTTAGACCTGGTTTAGTCCTGCTTTAGTCCTGCTTTAGTCCTGCTTTAGTCCTGCTTTAGACCTGCTTTAGTCCTGCTTTAGACCTGCTTTAGACCTGCTTTAGACCTGGTTTAGTCCTGCTTTAGTCCTGCTTTAGTCCTGCTTTAGACCTGCTTTAGTCCTGCTTTAGACCTGCTTTAGACCTGCTTTAGACCTGCTTTAGTCCTGCTTTAGACCTGCTTTAGACCTGCTTTAGACCTGCTTTAGACCTGCTTTAGACCTGGTTTAGTCCTGGTTTAGACCTGCTTTAGTCCTGCTTTAGTCCTGCCTTAGTCCTGCTTTAGACCTGCTTTAGACCTGGTTTAGTCCTGCTTTAGACCTGCTTTAGACCTGGTTTAGTCCTGCTTTAGACCTGCTTTAGACCTGGTTTAGTCCTGCTTTAGACCTGCTTTAGTCCTGCTTTAGTCCTGCTTTAGACCTGCTTTAGACCTGGTTTAGTCCTGGTTTAGACCTGCTTTAGTCCTGCTTTAGTCCTGCCTTAGTCCTGCTTTAGACCTGCTTTAGACCTGGTTTAGTCCTGCTTTAGACCTGCTTTAGACCTGGTTTAGTCCTGCTTTAGACCTGCTTTAGACCTGGTTTAGTCCTGCTTTAGACCTGCTTTAGTCCTGCTTTAGTCCTGCTTTAGACCTGCTTTAGACCTGGTTTAGTCCTGGTTTAGACCTGCTTTAGTCCTGCTTTAGTCCTGCCTTAGTCCTGCTTTAGACCTGCTTTAGACCTGGTTTAGTCCTGCTTTAGACCTGCTTTAGACCTGGTTTAGTCCTGCTTTAGACCTGCTTTAGACCTGGTTTAGTCCTGCTTTAGACCTGCTTTAGACCTGGTTTAGTCCTGGTTTAGACCTGCTTTAGTCCTGCTTTAGTCCTGCCTTAGTCCTGCTTTAGACCTGCTTTAGACCTGGTTTAGTCCTGCTTTAGACCTGCTTTAGACCTGGTTTAGTCCTGCTTTAGACCTGCTTTAGTCCTGCTTTAGACCTGCTTTAGACCTGCTTTAGACCTGCTTTAGACCTGCTTTAGACCTGGTTTAGTCCTGCTTTAGACCTAGTTTAGTCCTGCTTTAGACCTGCTTTAGACCTGCTTTAGACCTGCTTTAGACCTGGTTTAGTCCTGCTTTAGACCTGGTTTAGACCTGGTTTAGTCCTGCTTTAGTCCTGCCTTAGTCCTGCTTTAGACCTGGTTTAGTCCTGCTTTAGTCCTGCTTTAGACCTGGTTTAGTCCTGCTTTAGTCCTGCCTTAGTCCTGCTTTAGACCTGCTTTAGACCTGGTTTAGTCCTGGTTTAGACCTGCTTTAGTCCTGCTTTAGTCCTGCCTTAGTCCTGCTTTAGACCTGCTTTAGACCTGGTTTAGTCCTGCTTTAGACCTGGTTTAGACCTGGTTTAGTCCTGCTTTAGTCCTGCCTTAGTCCTGCTTTAGACCTGCTTTAGACCTGGTTTAGTCCTGGTTTAGACCTGCTTTAGTCCTGCTTTAGTCCTGCCTTAGTCCTGCTTTAGACCTGCTTTAGACCTGGTTTAGTCCTGCTTTAGACCTGCTTTAGACCTGGTTTAGTCCTGCTTTAGACCTGCTTTAGACCTGGTTTAGTCCTGCTTTAGACCTGCTTTAGACCTGCTTTAGACCTGCTTTAGACCTGGTTTAGTCCTGCCTTAGTCCTGCTTTAGACCTGCTTTAGACCTGGTTTAGTCCTGCTTTAGACCTGCTTTAGACCTGGTTTAGTCCTGCTTTAGACCTGCTTTAGACCTGCTTTAGACCTGCTTTAGACCTGGTTTAGTCCTGCTTTAGACCTGCTTTAGACCTGCTTTAGACCTGCTTTAGACCTGCTTTAGACCTGCTTTAGACCTGCTTTAGACCTGGTTTAGTCCTGCTTTAGACCTGCTTTAGACCTGCTTTAGACCTGCTTTAGACCTGCTTTAGACCTGCTTTAGACCTGGTTTAGTCCTGCTTTAGACCTGCTTTAGACCTGCTTTAGACCTGCTTTAGACCTGCTTTAGACCTGCTTTAGTCCTGCTTTAGACCTGGTTTAGTCCTGCTTTAGTCCTGCTTTAGACCTGGTTTAGTCCTGCTTTAGTCCTGCCTTAGTCCTGCTTTAGACCTGCTTTAGACCTGGTTTAGTCCTGCTTTAGTCCTGCCTTAGTCCTGCCTTAGTCCTGCTTTAGACCTGCTTTAGACCTGGTTTAGTCCTGCTTTAGACCTGGTTTAGACCTGGTTTAGTCCTGCTTTAGTCCTGCCTTAGTCCTGCTTTAGACCTGCTTTAGACCTGGTTTAGTCCTGGTTTAGACCTGCTTTAGTCCTGCTTTAGTCCTGCCTTAGTCCTGCTTTAGACCTGCTTTAGACCTGGTTTAGTCCTGCTTTAGACCTGCTTTAGACCTGGTTTAGTCCTGCTTTAGACCTGCTTTAGACCTGGTTTAGTCCTGCTTTAGACCTGCTTTAGTCCTGCTTTAGTCCTGCTTTAGACCTGCTTTAGACCTGGTTTAGTCCTGGTTTAGACCTGCTTTAGTCCTGCTTTAGTCCTGCCTTAGTCCTGCTTTAGACCTGCTTTAGACCTGGTTTAGTCCTGCTTTAGACCTGCTTTAGACCTGGTTTAGTCCTGCTTTAGACCTGCTTTAGACCTGCTTTAGACCTGCTTTAGACCTGGTTTAGTCCTGCCTTAGTCCTGCTTTAGACCTGCTTTAGACCTGGTTTAGTCCTGCTTTAGACCTGCTTTAGACCTGGTTTAGTCCTGCTTTAGACCTGCTTTAGACCTGCTTTAGACCTGCTTTAGACCTGGTTTAGTCCTGCTTTAGACCTGCTTTAGACCTGCTTTAGACCTGCTTTAGACCTGCTTTAGACCTGCTTTAGACCTGCTTTAGACCTGCTTTAGACCTGGTTTAGTCCTGCTTTAGACCTGCTTTAGACCTGCTTTAGACCTGCTTTAGACCTGCTTTAGACCTGCTTTAGACCTGGTTTAGTCCTGCTTTAGACCTGCTTTAGACCTGCTTTAGACCTGCTTTAGACCTGCTTTAGACCTGCTTTAGTCCTGATTTAGACCTGGTTTAGATCTGGTTTAGTCCTGGTTTAGACCTGGTTTAGTCCTGGTTTAGACCTGGTTTAGATCTGGTTTAGTCCTGGTTTAGTCCTGGTTTAGACCTGGTTTAGATCTGGTTTAGTCCTGGTTTAGACCTGGTTTAGATCTGGTTTAGTCCTGGTTTAGTCCTGGTTTAGACCTGTTATAATTCAGTAGTGGAAATCTGGAACAGAACTGTAGATTTCCGTAATGATGAACCTGATACAAATGAACGGCAAATCTGACGTCATTTGCCTGAGGAAGAATTTCTTTGTGGATTTCTGAAATGTTCTTTTTGACTCGGCAAACCTGAGTTAGAGAAATGTTGAAATGTTAAAACGGCGTGCCATACTCCTCGTATTTAACGCTCACACACCTTCTGCGTAGACCGTCCAGGTTATCAGCACTTTTCACAACTTTCAGGGCGGAGTTTTAGCAATAACTCGCATGCTAACAGTGCACCAGTGTTACTTCCTGGTTCACGGACGATTCAGATGTTTTATAATTACCTACAGACCGTCTCATTTCGACCCTATGAGCTGCTCGTTCGTCTGTAGTGAGGACGGGACGTGTGGACGTGTTAAACTCACTCGCAGAGTCCAGCGTGTCCAGGCTGAGTCTGAGCTCCACAGGCCGAGTCCGACTGCTGTCCCCCCTCGTCCTTCTGCTCCAGGACTCCACACTGACCTAAAACAAATAAATACAACTAAATATATAAACACAACAACATATGAGACTGTCCTCCCTCGTCCTTCTGCTTTAGTCCTGCTTTAGTCCTGCTTTAGACCTGCTTTAGTCCTGCTTTAGACCTGCTTTAGTCCTGCTTTAGACCTGCCTTAGTCCTGCTTTAGACCTGCTTTAGACCTGCTTTAGTCGTCCTGCTTTAGACCTGGTTTAGTCCTGATTTAGTCCTGCTTTAGACCTGCTTTAGTCCTGCTTTAGTAATGATTTAGACCTGCTTTAGTCCTGCTTTAGTCCTGCTTTAGTAATGATTTAGACCTGCTTTAGTCCTGCTTTAGTAATGATTTAGACCTGCTTTAGTCCTGATTTAGACCTGCTTTAGACCTGGTTTAGTCCTGCTTTCGTCCTGCTTTAGTCCTGCTTTAGACCTGCTTTAGACCTGCTTTAGACCTGCTTTAGACCTGCTTTAGACCTGCTTTAGTCCTGCTTTAGACCTGCTTTAGTCCTGCTTTAGTCCTGCTTTAGACCTGGTTTAGTCCTGCTTTAGACCTGCTTTAGTCCTGCTTTAGACCTGCTTTAGACCTGCTTTAGTCCTGCTTTAGACCTGCTTTAGTCCTGCTTTAGTCCTGCTTTAGACCTGCTTTAGTCCTGATTTAGACCTGCTTTAGACCTGGTTTAGTCCTGCTTTCGTCCTGCTTTAGTCCTGCTTTAGACCTGCTTTAGTCCTGCTTTAGACCTGCTTTAGACCTGCTTTAGTCCTGCTTTAGACCTGCTTTAGTCCTGCTTTAGTCCTGCTTTAGTCCTGCTTTAGTCCTGCTTTAGACCTGCTTTAGTCCTGATTTAGACCTGCTTTAGACCTGGTTTAGTCCTGCTTTCGTCCTGCTTTAGTCCTGCTTTAGACCTGCTTTAGTCCTGCTTTAGACCTGCTTTAGACCTGCTTTAGTCCTGCTTTAGACCTGCTTTAGTCCTGCTTTAGTCCTGCTTTAGTCCTGCTTTAGTCCTGGACTCCACACTGACAGTTTACACTTGTCCCTCGCTCTGTCGCGGTTCACCTTTCGCGGCCTCCCTGTATGTTATGTTTGTGACGTACATAACAAATGTATAGAGCAAATACACAAGAGAACACTTCTGGAGAATCAGCTGCACTTACCCGTCTGTGTCCCAGGGGGCGCTTCAGTGTTGAACGCCACTCCGTTGTTCTGGAAGAGAAACCAGAGCTTTAAATATTCACCACAGACGACGGAGGAACAACCTCCACTCACATTAAAACAACAAGAATTTATGTGTGTGTAATGTTTGGACTAAACCAGGGCTAAACCAGGGCTAAACCAGGACTAAACCAGGACTAAACCAGGACTAAACCAGGGCTAAACCAGGGCTAAACCAGAGCTAAACCAGGACTAAACCAGGACTAAACCAGGACTAAACCAGGACTAAACCAGGGCTAAACCAGGACTAAACCAGGGCTAAACCAGGACTAAACCAGGGCTAAACCAGGGCTAAACCAGGACTAGACCAGGACTAGACCAGGACTAAACCAGGGCTAAACCAGGACTAAACCAGGACTAAACCAGGGCTAAACCAGGGCTAAACCAGGGCTAAACCAGGACTAAACCAGGATTAAACCAGGACTAAACCAGGGCTAAACCAGGACTAAACCAGGACTAAACCAGGACTAAACCAGGGCTAAACCAGGACTAAATCAGGACTAAACCAGGGCTAAACCAGGACTAAACCAGGGCTAAACCAGGACTAAACCAGGACTAAACTGGGTCTAAATCAGGTCTATTCATTCATTCATCTTCTTCCGCTTTTCCATTTTCTGGGTCGCGGTGGCAACCAGGTCTAAACCAGGGCTAAGCCAGGACTAAACCGGTTCAAAACCAGGACTAAACCAGGGCTAAACCAGGTCTAAACCGGGTCTAAACCAGGTTTAAACCGGCTCTAAACCAGGTCTGACCTGCAGCAGGGCCTGCAGTCTGGAGGGCTCCCAGTCCCTGAGGTAGAACAGACAGTCTCTGGGGTGATGAGCGTGAAGCCCTGAGACGCTGCACTCGTCCACCGCACACGTCTGAAATAAGGGATAAACATGAATAATAATAATAATAATAATAATAATAATAATAATAATAATAATAATAATAATAATAATAATAATAATAATAATAATAATAATAATAAAAGTGAGGCTCACGGTGTGGAAGGGGTTGTTGCAGCCGCTGCAGAACTGGTACCTGCACTGAGAGCAGCAGAAGTGCATACACCCTCCTTTAGACAGAGCGTACTGGAACCTGCAGTGTGGACACGCTGGGACGAGAGACACGGAGACACACAGAGAGACATGAGACACAGAGACACAGAGACGCAAGAGGAGACAGAGGAGACAGTGGAGACAGAGGAGACAGTGGAGACAGTGGAGACAGAGGAGACAGAGGAGACAGAGGAGACAGTGGAGACAGAGGAGACAGTGGAGACAGTGGAGACAGAGGAGACAGAGGAGACAGAGGAGACAGTGGAGACAGAGGAGACAGTGGAGACAGTGGAGACAGAGGAGACAGAGGAGACAGAGGAGACAGTGGAGACAGAGGAGACAGAGGAGACAGAGGAGACAGTGGAGACAGTGGAGACAGAGGAGACAGAGGAGACAGAGGAGACAGTGGAGACAGTGGGGACAGTGGGGACAGAGAGGACAGAGGAGACAGTGGGGACAGAGGAGACAGTGGAGACAGTGGAGACAGTGGAGACAGAGGAGACAGTGGAGACAGTGGGGACAGTGGGGACAGAGAGGACAGAGGAGACAGTGGGGACAGAGGAGACAGTGGAGACAGAGGAGACAGTGGGGACAGAGAGGACAGAGGAGACAGAGTAAACAGAGGAGACAGGGAGGAGAAAGGAGTAAGTGTTCATTGGTGTCCTCCAGGGGACATGTGGTAGTGGAAGTAAAAGTGCGCCTCACTGATGCCGTTGTCTCGCAGGTACCCGGCCAGACCCTGTCTCTGGTACTCCGGGTCATTCTCCCTCTTCCACGTCTGGTACTGTTCACAGGTGAGACCCGTGTGCTGAGACTCCCACTGCAAGGACACAAGGACACAAGGAGATAAGGACACAAGGACACAAGGAGATAAGGACACAAGGACATAAGAGCATAAAGACACAAGGACACAAGGAGATAAGGACACAAGGAGATAAGGACACAAGGACACAAGGACATAAGGACACAAGGACACAAGGACACAAGGAGATAAGGACACAAGGACATAAGAGCATAAAGACACAAGGACACAAGGAGATAAGGACACAAGGACATAAGAGCATAAAGACACAAGGACACAAGGAGATAAGGACACAAGGACACAAGGAGATAAGGACACAAGGGCATAAGGACACAAGGGCATAAAGCCATAAGGACACAAGGGCATAAGGACACAAGGATACAAGGGCATGAGGACACAAGGGCATAAGGACACAAGGGCACAAGGGCATAAGGACACAAGGACACAAGGGCATAAGGACACAAGGGCATGAGGACACAAGGACATAAGGACATAAGGACAAGGGCACAAGGGCATAAGGACACAAGGACACAAGGGCATAAGGACACAAGGGCATGAGGACACAATGGCATAAGGACACAAGGACATAAGGGCACAAGGACACAAGGACATAAGGACACAAGGGCATAGGGACACAAGGGCATAAAGGCACAAGGACACAAGGGAACAAGGTCATAAGGACACAAGGGCATAAAGACACAAGGGCATAAGAACACAAGGGCATAAGGGCATAAGGACACAAGGACACAAGGTCATAAGGACACAAGGTCATAAGGACACAAGGTCATAAGGACACAAGGGCATAAGGGCACAAGGACACAAGGGCATAGGGACACAAGGGCATAAAAGGGCATAAAAGGGCATAAGGACACAAGAACACAAGGGCATAAGGACACAAGGGCACAAGGACACAAGGGCATAAAGACACAAGGGCATAAGGACACAAGGGCATAAAGACACAAGGTCATAAGGACACAAGGGCACAAGGACACAAGGGCATAAAGACACAAGGGCATAAGGACACAAGGGCATAAAGACACAAGGGCATAAGGACACAAGGGCATAAAGACACAAGGTCATAAGGACACAAGGACACAAGGGCACAAGGACACAAGGGCACAATGACTTTAGACTTTATTGTCCCCAAGGGTAAATTCATTTTCACGTACACAGAGCCTGTTTGACACACACAGCAACAACACAACAAACACAAAGACAAACAATAAGCGTTACGGCACACTCAGCGGGGCCTGTTGTTCAAAAATGTGAAGGCTAAAGAACACAAGGACACAAGGGCATAAGGACACAAGGGCACAAGGGCATAAGGACACAAGGGCACAAGGGCATAAAGACACAAGGGCATAGGGACACAAGGGCATAAAGACACAAGGTCACAAGGACACCAGGACATAAGGACACAAGGTCATAAGGACACAAGGGCACAAGGGCATAAAGACACAAGGGCATAGGGACACAAGGGCATAAGGACACAAGGTCACAAGGGCATTAGGAGACAAGGTCACAAGGGCATTAGGACACAAGGGCATAAGGACACAAGGACATAAGGACACAAGGTCACAAGAGCATAAGGACACAAGGGCACAAGGACACCAGGACATAAGGAGACAAGGTCATAAGGACACCAGGACATAAGGACACAAGGACACCAGGACATAAGGACACAAGGTCGCAAGGGCACAAGGACACAAGGGCATAAGGACACAAGTTCACAAGGGCATAAGGACACAAGGGCATAGGGACACAAGGGCATAAATGGACATAAGGTCACAAGGACACAAGGACATAAGGACACAAGGACACAAGGACATAAGGACACAAGGGCACAAGGACACCAGGACATAAGGACACAAGGACACAAGGACATAAGGACACCAGGACATAAGGACACAAGGTCACAAGGACACAAGGGCATAAGGACACAAGGTCACAAGGACATAAGGACACAAGGGCACAAGGACACAAGGGCATAAGGACACAAGGTCACAAGGACATAAGGACACAAGGTCACAAGGACACAAGGGCATAAGGACACAAGGTCACAAGGACATAAGGACACAAGGGCACAAGGACACAAGGGCATAAGGACACAAGGGCACAAGGACACCAGGTCACAAGGACATAAGGACACAAGGGCACAAGGACACAAGGGCATAAGGACACAAGGGCACAAGGACACCAGGACATAAGGACACAAGGGCATAAGGACACAAGGTCACAAGGACATAAGGACACAAGGTCACAAGGACACAAGGGCATAAGGACACAAGGTCACAAGGACATAAGGACACAAGGGCACAAGGACACAAGGGCATAAGGACACAAGGTCACAAGAGCATAAGGACACAAGGGCATAGGGACAAAAGGGCATAAATGGACATAAGGTCACAAGGACACAAAGACATAAGGACACAAGGACACAAGGACATAAGGACACAAGGGCACAAGGACACCAGGACATAAGGACACAAGGACACAAGGACATAAGGACACAAGGGCACAAGGACACCAGGACATAAGGACACAAGGACACAAGGTCACAAGGACATAAGGACACAAGGGCACAAGGACACAAGGGCATAAGGACACAAGGGCACAAGGACACCAGGACATAAGGACACAAGGACATAAGGACACAAGGGCATAAGGACACAAGGTCACAAGGGCACAAGGACACAAGGACATAAGGACACAAGGACATAAGGACACAAGGGCACAAGGACACCAGGACATAAGGACACAAGGACATAAGGACACCAGGACATAAGGACACAAGGGCATAAGGACACAAGGTCACAAGGGCACAAGGACATAAGGACACAAGGACATAAGGACACAAGGACATAAGGACACCAGGACATAAGGACACAAGGTCACAAGGTCACAAGGACACAAGGGCATAAAGGACACAAGGACATAAGGACACCAGGACATAAGGACACAAGGTCACAAGGACACAAGGACATAAGGACACAAGGGCATAAAGGACACAAGGACATAAGGACACAAGGACACAAAACATTCCAAAGAAATAACGTCTACACGGAGAAAAGCGTCTGACGAACAGATCTTCCACCAGAAAAGTTACACAGTGCAGCTTTATACAAACATGTGAGTGTGAGTGTGAACACGTTTGGTGCTTTCCTCACATGTGAGTGTGAGTGTGAACACGTTTGGTGCTTTCCTCACATGTGAGTGTGAGCGTGAACACGTTTGGTGCTTTCCTCACATGTGAGTGTGAGCGTGAACACGTTTGGTGCTTTCCTCACATGTGAGTGTGAGCGTGAACACGTTTGGTGCTTTCCTCACATGTGAGTGTGAGTGTGAACACGTTTGGTGCTTTCCTCACATGTGAGTGTGAGCGTGAACACGTTTGGTGCTTTCCTCACCGGTTTCTTGCACTGAGCGCAGAAGCTGTTGCGACACTGGAAGCAGGTGACTTTGAGCTGGTCTCCGTCGTAAATGAAGCCGTACGAGCACTGAGGAAACGACAGGAAACACACTTATTGTGTGCAGATTTACAGCATTATTCACTCCACACTCAGTGGACGTAATACACGATTGTAGCCACAGCTGCCCTGGGACAGACCGACAGACTGAGGCTGCCCCTCTGACCACCACCAACACTGACACGTCACATTTTTACTACACGATGTGGCTGAAGTGCCTTGACTAACATGATGCACTGGTTTTAGGGGTTCAAACTCCGTCCATCCATGTTCTTCCTCTTATCCAAGGTCGGGTCGCCGGGGCAACAGTCTAAGACTCCCAGACTTCCTTCACCCCGGACACTTCCTCCAGCTCCTCCGGGGGGACCCCAAGGTGTTCCCAGGCCAGCCGGGAGACATAGTCCCTCCAGCGTGTCCTGGGTCTTCCCCGGGGCCTCGAGGACTAAACCAGGACTAAACCAGGACTAAACCAGGACCAAACCAGGTCTAAACTGGGATTAAACCAGAACTGAACGAGGACTAAACCAGAACTAAACCAGGTCTAAATCGGGACTTGACCAGGTCTATACTGGGACTAAACCATAACTGAACGAGGACTAAACCAAAACTAAACCAGGTCTAAACCAGGACTAGACCAGTCTAAACTGGGACTAAACCAGGTCTAAACCAGGTCTAAACTGGGACCAAACCAGAACTGAACAAGGACTAAACCAGGACTAAACCAGGTCTAAGCCAGGTCTAAACTGGGACTAAACCAGAACTGAACGAGGACTAAACCAGAACTAAACCAGGTCTAAACCAGGACTAGACCAGGACTAAACCAGGTCTAAACTGGGATTAAAACAGGTCTAAACCGGGACTAAACCAGGTCTAAACTGGGACTAAATAAAGACTAAACCAGGACTAAACCAGGTCTAAACCAGGATTAGACCAGGTCTAAACTGGGACTAAAGCAGAACTGAATGAGGACTAAACCAGAACTAAACCAGGTCTAAACCAGGTTTAAACCATGACTAAACCAGGTCTAAACTGGGATTAAAACAGGTCTAAACCGGGACTAAACCAGGTCTAAACTGGGACTAAATAAGGACTAAACCAGGACTAAACCAGGTCTAAACCAGGACTGAACCAGGTCTACTCCTCACTCTATCTCTAAGGGAGCGTCCAGACACTCTGTGGAGGAAACTCATTTCGGCCGCTTGTATCGGCGATCTCGTCCTTTCGGTCATTACCCAGAGCTCATGACCATAGGTGAGGGGAGGAACGTAGATCGACGGAAAATCGAGAGCTTTGCCTTTCGGCTCAGCTCCCTCTTCACCACAACGGTCCGGTACAGCGACCACATCACTGCCGACGCTGCACCGATCCACCTGTCGATCTGACGCTCCATCCTCCCCTCACTCGAGAACAAGACCCCGACATACTGGAACTCCTCCACCTGAGGAGGACTCTCCACCAGCCGGAGAAGGCAAGACACCTTCAAACTGATATTTAGATTAATAAAATGTGTTTTATTCGATATTAACTTTTATATTGGGTTTTATACACTTTGGAATTCATTTTTCAGCTTGTTTCTGTACCGGAAATGTACCAAAAACAGACAGAAAGGACACCCCCAACCCTGTAACCGAACGCTGCTGACCTTTGGGTTGTTGGTGCTCTAACTACCTGAGCCGCCCTAATGAACGTCTTATAAATCCACAGATACGAAACACAACACATGAGAATAAAAGTGAACATAACGTCAGATATTTGTGTCTGAACTCACGTGGCAGCACCAGAGGAACTTGGGGTCCTTGATCAGGGCCTGTTCCGTCAGTTTCTTATGGAACAGTTCATAGACTTCAGGCTCCAGACACTCGCGCAGCTGCAGCACAACAACAGTTTATTAATAATGAGTTACACACCTGTCTGCACCTGTCTGCACCTGTACCTGTATGTCCAGGGTGGAGAAGTAGCTGTTGAGGGTCTCGGGGTCGTTGATGTCGGGCTCCCAGCAGACGGGACACACCATGTCCCTGATGTGTTTGTCTCGAATCGCGATGGTGAAGTGCTGCTGGAAACAGCCACAGCAAACACTGCACTGGCACGAGGTCAGGGACTGCATCTGAGGAGAGAACCAGGTCTGAACCAAGTCTGAACCAGGACTGAACCAGGTCTGAACCAGGTCTGAACCAGGTCTGAACCAGGTCTGAACCAGGTCTGCTATCTGGGCTTAACTGGGCTCAGCAGGGACAAGTGTGAACGCACCCTAAATCTAAGAAGTCTGACTGATCCTGACTTTGACCAGTTTTCTAAAGATCATAAATTGTTAAAGTTTGAATCCTTTAAAATAAAATAAAAAACATGAAAACACCTCCAGTGTCTGATCAGTTTATTTTCGTACAGAGTTGTTCTTACCTTACTGTGTGGAAATACCGACAGGCAGATGGGGCACTCTTTGGCCAGGACCCTCTTGATAAACTCTCGGTCGTGCGATTCCCTCACAGCCTGCACCACGTCCTCCAGAGCGTAGGGGGCGCTGTTCTCCAGGAGCAGGGACAGGGCCAGCTCGCAGCGGCCCCAGCTCGGCAGGTCGTACACGGCCAGCAGGCGGCGGCAGATACGCTGGAGGAGACGGGAGGGAAAAGGCCAAACTTCAGAAGGACGCTCCAAACTTCTGATCCACAAATGCTGAAACTTCTCGTTGCTTGTTTGGGATCGGCTCCACAGACGGACCAGGTCTAAACCAGGACTAAACCAGGCCTAAAACAGGACTGAACCGGGACTGAAACAGGACTAAACCAGGTCTAAACCAGAACTAAACCAGGACTAAACCAGGTCTAAACCAGGTCTAAACCAGATCTAAACCAGGACTAAACCAGGACTGAACCTTTAGTTTATTTCACCTGACAGAGAAGACCAGGACTAAACCAGGACTAAACCAGGTCTAAACCAAGACTAAACTAGGACTAAACCAGGATTAAACCAGGACTAAACCAGGACTAAACCAGGGCTGAACCAGGACTAAACCAGGACTAATCCAGGACTAATCCAGGACTAATCCAGGACTAATCCAGGTCTAAACCAGGACTAAACCAGGACTAAAGCAGAGCTGAACCAGGACTGAACCAGGACTAAACCTCCACTCTGGCCGGAGTTTTTAGAAAGATTCATTTTCAGAGGCGAATTTGCCGTTTGCGTGTAAAAGATGGGTACAAACGAAGGGAAATTATCCAAATGAGGATCAAAAACCCTGACTCTAACTTAAAAAAAATATTTGATCACATACCACATGTGGGACGAGACAATTTCAAGATTTTCTAAAATTTACAGTAAAATTGTGTGGTTAAGTTTCCAAATTTGCCCTCACAATTTTGTATCCATTTTATTTAATATTTCTGTTGCTATAACTGCATTTTGAAACTCCCCAACGCGAAACCCTTTTCAGTCCAACTCCAACTTAAACACGAGATAATTTTTCCATGTTGGTGAGATCTTGTGGCACGAGCGCTCGTCCCACGTTCCTCCAGCTGTGGAGACTCTGACACTCAGAAACTTCCAAACTAAACGTTGTATTGTTGCTCACGTCTTTGTCGGGCAGGTGCACGTCCACAGGCGGCTCCGGGTCGTCGCTCCAGATTCGCTCGTGAAAAGGCTCCAACATGGACCTCTGCAGCAGAGCTAGAGCCCCCCTCAGCTGTCCCCCCGCCTGGGTCAGCACCTCCTGCACCTGGGGACGAGGAGGACCAGGGGTTATGAGTCTGATCTGTTTGAAGACGAGGGGTTATGACTCTTCTGTTTGAGGACCAGGGGTTATGAGCCTGATCTGTGTGAGGGCGAGGGGTTATGACTCTGTTCTGTTTGAGGACGAGGGGTTATGACTCTGTTGTGTTTGAGGATGAGGGGTTATGACTCAGTTGTGTTTGAGGACGAGGGGTTATGACTCTGTTCTGTTTGAGGACGAGGGGTTATGACTCTGTTCTGTTTGAGGACGAGGGGTTATGACTCTGTTGTGTTTGAGGACGAGGGGTTATGACTCTTCTGTGTGAGGACGAGGGGTTATGACTCAGTTGTGTTTGAGGACGAGGGGTTATGACTCTTCTGTTTGAGGACGAGGGGTTATGACTCTGATCTGTTTGAGGACAAGGGGTTATGACTCTGATCTGTTTGAGGACAAGGGGTTATGACTCTGTTGTGTTTGAGGACGAGGGGTTATGACTCTTCTGTGTGAGGACGAGGGGTTATGACTCAGTTGTGTTTGAGGACGAGGGGTTATGACTCTTCTGTTTGAGGACGAGGGGTTATGACTCTGATCTGTTTGAGGACGAGGGGTTATGACTCTTCTGTTTGAGGACGAGGGGTTATGACTCTTATCTGTTTGAGGACGAGGGGTTATGACTCTGATCTGTTTGAGGACGAGGGGTTATGACTCTTCTGTTTGAGGGCGAGGGGTTATGACTCTTCTGTTTGAGGACGAGGGGTTATGACTCTTCTGTTTGAGGACGAGGGGTTATGACTCTGATCTGTTTGAGGACGAGGGGTTATGACTCTTCTGTTTGAGGACGAGGGGTTATGACTCTTATCTGTTTGAGGACGAGGGGTTATGACTCTTCTGTTTGAGGACGAGGGGTTATGACTCTTATCTGTTTGAGGACGAGGGGTTATGACTCTGATCTGTTTGAGGACGAGGGGTTATGACTCTTCTGTTTGAGGGCGAGGGGTTATGACTCTTCTGTTTGAGGACGAGAGGTTATGACTCTTCTGTTTGAAGACGAGGGGTTATGACTCTGATCTGTTTGAGGACGAGGGGTTATGACTCTTCTGTTTGAGGACGAGGGATTATGACTCTGTTCTGTTTGAGGACGAGGGGTTATGACTCTGATCTGTTTGAGGACAAGGGGTTATGACTCTGTTGTGTTTGAGGACGAGGGGTTATGACTCTTCTGTGTGAGGACGAGGGGTTATGACTCAGTTGTGTTTGAGGACGAGGGGTTATGACTCTTCTGTTTGAGGACGAGGGGTTATGACTCTGATCTGTTTGAGGACGAGGGGTTATGACTCTTCTGTTTGAGGACGAGGGGTTATGACTCTTATCTGTTTGAGGACGAGGGGTTATGACTCTGATCTGTTTGAGGACGAGGGGTTATGACCCTTCTGTTTGAGGGCGAGGGCTTATGACTCTTCTGTTTGAGGACGAGGGGTTATGACTCAGTTGTGTTTGAGGACGAGGGGTTATGACTCTTCTGTTTGAGGACGAGGGGTTATGACTCTTCTGTTTGAAGACGAGGGGTAATGACTCTGATCTGTTTGAGGACGAGGGGTTATGACTCTTCTGTTTGAGGACGAGGGATTATGACTCTGTTCTGTTTGAGGACGAGGGGTTATGACTCTTCTGTTTGAGGACGAGGGGTTATGACTCTGATCTGTTTGAGGACGAGGGGTTATGACTCTTCTGTTTGAGGACGAGGGATTATGACTCTGTTCTGTTTGAGGACGAGGGGTTATGACTCTTCTGTTTGAGGACGAGGGGTTATGACTCTTCTTTGTTTGAGGACGAGGGGTTATGACTCTTCTGTTTGAGGACGAGGGATTATGACTCTGTTCTGTTTGAGGACGAGGGGTTATGACTCTTCTGTTTGAGGACGAGGGGTTATGACTCTTCTGTTTGAGGACGAGGGGTTATGACTCTTCTGTTTGAGGACGAGGGGTTATGACTCTGATCTGTTTGAGGACAAGGGCTTATGACTCTTCTGTTTGAAGACGAGGGGTTATGACTCAGTTGTGTTTGAGGACGAGGGGTTATGACTCTTCTGTTTGAGGATGAGGGGTTATGACTGATCTGTTTGAGGACGAGGGGTTATGACTCTGATCTACTTGAGGACGAGGGGTTATGAGTCTTCTGTTTGAGGACGAGGGGTTATGACTCTGTTCTGTTTGAGGACGAGGGGTTATGACTCTGATCTGTTTGAGGACGAGGGGTTATGACTCTTCTGTTTGAAGACGAGGGGTTATGACTCAGTTGTGTTTGAGGACGAGGGATTA
>JAVJIX010000044.1:6247500-6290000 GCA_036785185.1 Paratrypauchen microcephalus | reverse complement strand
CGGCGCACTGTGCGTTGCTGTTGTGTCACTGACGGCGTGCTGTGCGTTCCGGTTGTGTCACTGACGGCGTGCTGTGCGTTCCGGTTGTGTCACTGACGGCGCGCTGTGCGTTCCGGTTGTGTCACTGACGGCGTGCTGTGCATTCCGGTTGTGTCACTGACAGCGTGCTGTGCGTTGCTCCGGGTCTTGTCCTGCAGCGTTGCCGTGGAGACGAGGACCTGGATCTGGGTCAGGACTCGGGGCAGGTCGGACTTCATCCACCTCCAGGGCTGGGGGTCCTGGGACAGAGTCAGGCTGGTGTACACCTCCTCTGGGCTGATCCCCTTCTTCTCCCCCTCCTGGAGAAACAAAGCCACACCATGGAACTTTCTCTGTTTCCATGGAAATAGAAAGCCATAAAACCATTATACATTATTCTCCATGGAAATAGAGGAGTTTTATGCCATACGGTGGAAGATTAAAGCCGAAGGAACAACATTTCCATGGAAACACCAGATAAGAGTCAGGTTTGTGGAGATGCGAGCGTGTTTTTAGTGCAATAAAAACACCTGAATCTGCAAACACACTTGTATTTAAGTTTATATTTCGGCAAAAGTGACGCGGCGGAGTTTTAAAGAACAGATAACGTGGATCGTTCTGTTTTAATTGTGACATTTTTAATCACATTGATTAATTGATCGAAAACAGCTTCAGAAAAGAAACAAGTGTGGAGTCCAGTGGAGCTGACCTGGACATAAATGTCATGACGACCAAACCAGGACTGAACCAGGACTGAACCAGGACTGAACCAGGACTGAACCAGGACTGAACCAGGACTAAACCAGGACTAAATCAGGACTGAACCAGGACTGAACCAGGACTAAACCAGGACTGAACCAGGACTGAACCGGGACTGAACCAGGACTAAACCAGGACTAAACCAGGACTGAACCAGGACTGAACCAGGACTAAACCAGGACTAAACCAGGCATAAATCAGGTTGTGACCTCGTGGCGTGCACTCGTGGCGTCCGGGCTCTTACCCTGATGAGCTGGATGAGTTTAAGCCCCTCCTCCTTCAGGACCCTCTGGCGCCGTGTCTCCTGGCTCTCGGGGGAGGGGTCTTTGGATTTGATTGACAGCGCGGGGACCCGCCTTACAGGGGAGGGGGGGCGGCGGTTCAGCGGCGGCGGCTCAGGCCGCGGCAGGTCACACATCTCACACACCGTCGCCGGAGAGTAGTTCAGGTACGTACAGAACTGACACACCCACTGAAAGAGGAGAGGAGAGAGGAGAGAGGGGGGAGGAGGAGAGGAGGGAGGAGAGAGGGAGGAGAGGAGAGGGAGGAGAGCGAGGAGGAGAGAGGAGAGGGAGGAGAGAGGGAGGAGAGCGAGGAGGAGAGAGGGAGGAGAGCTTGTGTTATGCAATTAATGTTTTATTCTCACTTCACAGACGACAATAAATTATTAACCGGATAAGAGGAGGAGAGGAGGAGAGGAGGAGGATAGGAGGAGAGCATAGGAAGTAGGAATAGAGGTAGAGGAGGAGAGAGGGAGGAGAAAAGAGGGAGGAGAGAGGGAGGAGGGAGGGAGGAAGAGAAAGAGGAGACAGAAAAGAGAAGGAGATGAGGAGTAGGAGTCGCTCCTCACCTGGCTGTCGGGATGAGCAAAGGAAGAGGAGGAGTAGAGGAGGAGGTGTAGAGGAAGAGGAGGAGGAGTAGAGGGGGAGTCGCTCCTCACCTGGCTGTCAGGATGACGAAAGAAAGAGGAGGAATAGAGGAGGAATAGAGGAGGAGGAGTAGAGGAAGAGGAGGAGTAGAGAAGGAGGAGTAGAGGGAGGAGAGGAGAGGGAGGAGGGAGGAGAGAGGGAGGAGAGCTTGTGTAATGCAATTAAAGTTTTATTCTCACTTTACAGATGACAATAAATTATTAACCAGATAAGAGGAGAGGAGGAGAGGAGGAGGATAGGAGGAGGAGTAGGAAGGAGGAAGAGAAGGAGTAGGGAAGGAGGAGTAGAGAAAGGAGGAATAGAGAAGTAGAGGAGTAGAGGAGGAGAAGAGGAGAAAGAAAAGAGAAGGAGATGAGGAGTAGAGGGGGCTCCTCACCTGGCTGTCGGGATGAGCAAAGGAAGAGGAGGAGTAGAGAAGGAGGAGTAGAGGAAGAGGAGGAGGAGTAGAGGGGGCTCCTCACCTGGCTGTCGGGGTCCCCGGGCATCCCCAGCACAGGTGCGGGGGGGCGTGGGGGGGTGATGGGCGGGTGCGACAGGGTGACAGGAGGTCGTGTGGCCAGACGGGGGCGCTCACACACTTCACATAACACACTGCTGGCAGCGTTCACCACCGTGCAGCTCTTACACTGCCACTCTGAGAGACAACCAACCTCACTGAGTATAACAGGGTTTATTATTAAAAACATGTTTGTAATTATTAAAAACATGTTTATAATTATTAAAAACATGTTTATAATTATTAAAAACATGTTTATAATTATTAAAACATGTTTATAATTATTAAAAACATGTCTGTCATTATTAAAAACATGTTTATAATTATTAAAAACATGTTTGTCATTATTAAAAACATGTCTGTCATTATTAAAAACATGTTTGTAATTATTAAAAACATATTTGTAATTATTAAAAACATATTTGTAATTATTAAAAACATGTTTGTTTCAGTTGACATCTGCAATTCCAGGACTGAAATTATGATTATTAATGGTTGTAGTAAAGGTGTGGAGTTTAAAAACACAGTGGAGCAGAGTTTGTGTGTTAAATGTGTGGGGATGAACTCTTCTTTATAATAATAAGAACACACTTTATTTATAAAGCGCTTTTCAAGACACTCAAAGACGCTGTCTAGAGTATTTCCCACAACACTAAACATTTTTTAACTAAACCAAGAACCAAAGAGGAGTATTCTAAAGTCTGGGTAATAAAGTGTTTCCTGTGTCAGTAGGGGGCGCTGTGGTCATGTGTGTGATACAGAACAGACCGGTGATGGAGGAGGGGGGCTTGTCCTCGGCTCCCGCCCCAGAGCTGAGGCCTCTCCGTGGGCTTTGGCACTCCTCGCACAGCACCTCGTGGCTGGAGTTAGTCCTGGAGCAGAGCGCACACTTCCACGAAGAAGAACTGCTGCCAAACGACAACAAAACCTCCGTTTAAATGTGGAAATCCACTTTGTTTAAGGTCGTTTTCACACCAGGAAAGTCCGATAGTTCACTTGCTTTGGTCCGGACCAAATTTTTAAAAAAATTTTGGTGCGGTTCACTTTCACACTGCAGTTTTTTCCCAAGTGGACCAACATCTGTAAACAAAAGCACGTGTGCTGAGGTCGCTCAGACATTGGACAGAAATGAGCCGTGTCAAATCATCGCGTTACTGTTTTCAGTGTCGTCATAGCGATATGGTTTGCTCAGTTTTTACAGTTCGCACAAATGTTTGAGCAGCATCGTGAGGTTTACACTATTTTACAATCAATTTCCAAACGACAAAGACACAGGACAAGACGACTACGGAGGACAGAACTCATGTGAGCATCAAGTTCTGACTCTTGCTCTTCACGCAAAACGTAAGTAAGACTCGTAAGTTTCGTTTCGTCAGCCTCGGTTTCCCATAATGCTCGACATACGACGGGAGCTCGTTAAGTACAAAAAGCCAACTTGTGTCGGATCGAGTCCGGTCTGCATTCTCACCTCAAACGAACCGCACCAGAGTTCGAATGGAACCGTGCCGAGACCGAGCTTTTTAGGTGGTCTCGGTTCGCTTGTTTGCTCCGGATCGAGATTTTTGTTTTTTATTCACACCAGAACAAAAGCTCCGAATCAAAGAACTCTGGTTCATTTTAAATGAACCAAACAAGGCAGGTGTGAACATGACCTATATCTAAAATGCCTCTCTCTGGTCTGAACGGCCTCTACCTAAACGGCACCTGCACCAAACATCAGGGAGGGAATTCTGGAGGATCTGAGCTTCACATGAGCCTGTCCAGAACCTGAGCAGGGCAGCAGAAAGACTCTGTTGTCCCAGGCCTCAGAATTGGACCCTCTCCCTATTAATTTATTAGAGGGGGGCCCATGTGAGGCTTCTTGCCCTGGGCCCCCAGATTTCTGTCGATGGGCCTGATATTAAGAATGAGACACCGTGATTATAGCACCTTTTTAAACTTACTGTAAGAGCGCCCCATTTAACAGTCCATATTTCAGTTTTATCCACAATAACTGAACACTGGCGAGGAGGATACTTAGGCTGCGTCCCATTACTCTCTTACCCCTTCCCCTTTATCTACGTCTTTGTCTTGCCCCTCGATACCGAGCTGAGAGTTCTCGGGGTACGAATGTTCCTCTAACAAATGAGACACTGCTCGATTCCCGTCTGCGTCATCGTCCCTCGCCTCTACCTGAGCTGCTACGTCTACAGAGGCGACAACAACTGACGCAAACAAACGTAAACAAATGTCGAGGATTATCAGGTACCTCAGCTCCACAAAAAAACTAGCTCGTTTATACATGAAAGTTCGTTGAAAACGATAACGTCGGTTAAACGGACGCCGCGACAACAGTTCAGTAAAAGTAACGTAGAACATCAGTGTCATAACTGTAAACCTGCTAAACTGTTAATCGATAATTACAACTGCTGAAAATACATTTATGAGACTCCTCGGCTGGTCCATGTGACGCTGCCATCCTGATCCCAAAACCTGCCTGAGCTTGTAGTCGTACCCCTTCGTTTCAAGTCTGGTCGAGAGCTTACTAGCCTTAGACTAAGGCTGCGTCACATTCCTCTGTCTTACCCCTTCGTCTTACCCCTACCCCTTGGTTTTGTGCGTTCATGTGAGGACAAGGGGTGTCCCCATTCTAATTTTGATCAAGGGCTCGGGCCACGACCTCGGGCTACATACCCCTTGAAATGAAGTAAGCTCTCGACCAGACTTGGAACGAAGGGACCAAGGAGTCTCATAAATGTATTTTCAGCAGTTGTAATTATCGATTAACAGTTTAGCAGGTTTACAATTATGACGCTTATGTTCTACGTTACTTTTAGTGAACTGTTGTCGCGACGTCTGTTTAGCGACGTTATCGTTTTCATCGAACTTTCACGTATAAACAAGTTAGTTTTTTTGTGGAGCTGAGGTACCCGATAATCCTCGACATTTGTTTACGTTTGTTTGCGTCAGTTGTTGTCGCCTCTGTAGACGTAGCAGCTCAGGTAGAGGCGAGGGACGATGACACAAACAATAATCGAGTGGTGTCCCATTTCTTAGGGGAATATTCGTACCCCGAGAACTCTCAGCTCGGTATCGAGGGGCAAGACAAAGACGTAGATAAAGTGGAAGGGGTAAGACAGAGTAATGGGACGCAGCCCAAGTCTAAGATACAAACCTGTGCTTCCTGGTCTTGGCTCCAGGGGGCAGTGTGGAGGTGACTTTGGTGCGCTGGTGTCCGGCTCGTTCTGTTCCGCTGTGGTACAGTTTATCACACTCAGAGCAGAGGCCCTGAAGGCACGTCACACAGTGTACGGAGATCCGGAAGATCCCGCAGATGGAGCAGTTCTCTACAGCGACAAACAAGGAATCAAACCCACAACCTCCTCACCGACCGACAGGAGAACTAGGGATGCACGATATATCAGCATTGAGCCGCCCGAAACCAGGCAAAGAGTCGAACGCCGTGGTTTAATCCTGGTTTAGACCTGGTCTAGTCCTGGTTTACACCTGACCATATCACAGTGATATATGGTCTGGGAGCCACCTTCGAAATATCTCGTAGTGGAGGTGTGGTTTACGATCGCCAACGGCCGTTTATTGGGCGTTACGAATGTCTATCATTTGGCGTATACGTAGCCCATAGCCAATCATGTCAGTTGTCAGTTCAAACTACAAGCTTCTGTTTGTCACGTAGTACACGTCACCGTCTTTCCACCCCTCCCCGCTCTCTGATTGGCTCCCAGAATCAGGAGAGCTCACTTGCCATAGTCGCCAGGCTGTCTTTCAGATCGGAACGAACGAAAGCAGCCTGGGATTTCCCAGGTTAGTTTAATCCTGGTTTAGACCTGGTTTAGTCCAGGTCTAGACCTGGTCCAGTCCTGGTTTAGTCCGCGTTTAGTCCTGGTCTAGTCCTGGTCTGGTCCCGGTCCCCCCCGCGTACCTCATCTATAACATCAATCGTCAAAGGTCCCTTAGCCAATCAGGACGCTGAACACAATGTTACACTATAAAAAAAAATTTGAAATTGGAAAAAAAATAAAAAATCAGGAGTTAAAACACGTTTTGAAAATAAAAGAAGACATTCAAAAATGAATGTTGCATGATTTTCAGTCTGTATAAAATGTTATCTCAGAATTAAAAATAAATAAATATCGGCTAATATCGGTATTGGCTAAAATGTTCACATCGGTGCATCCCTAAGGAGAACCACAGGGAGAACATGCACACTCCACTCAGAGACATCAGAACCCACAACCTCCTCGTACCCGGGTGCTTCGGCTGCATGGACTTGGGCCCCCGCTCGGCCCCTGCGTGCGAGGGGCCCCTGGAGGAGTGGTGTTTGGAGGGAAACCCCAGAGATTTACTGTGTCCGGACGAATGAGCCGAGAACTGAGACCCTACGACGTCCGTGTTCAAACCCACGTCCTGGAAAACAGACGGAACACGTGAGTGTGCAGAAGAGCTCAAGTGTTCTTTATCTGAGTCCTTAAAGGTGCATTGTGTAACTTTTCTGGTGCTTTTCTATCTCCGTGGAGACCAAACCAAACGACGAGGTCAGATCTGTTTTTTTTGTGTGTTTTTGAGCTATAAAACCACATGTAATGGAATAAATGTAAAGTAGAGCTGTTTAATGCCACACTGGTCTAAACCTGGACTAAACCTGGACTAAACCTGGTCTAAACCTGGACTAAACCTGGTCTAAACCTGGTCTAAACCTGGACTAAACCTGGTCTAAACCTGGACTAAACCTGGTCTAAACCTGGTCTAAACCTGGTCTAACCCTGGACTAAACCTGGACTAAACCTGGACTAAACCTGGTCTAAACCTGGACTAAACCTGGTCTAAACCTGGACTAAACCTGGACTAAACCTGGACTAAACCTGGTCTAAACCTGGACTAAACCTGGTCTAAACCTGGTCTAAACCTGGACTAAACCTGGTCTAAACCTGGACTAAACCTGGTCTAAACCTGGACTAAACCTGGTCTAACCCTGGACTAAACCTGGACTAAACCTGGACTAAACCTGGTCTAAACCTGGACTAAACCTGGTCTAAACCTGGACTAAACCTGGACTAAACCTGGACTAAACCTGGTCTAAACCTGGACTAAACCTGGACTAAACCTGGTCTAAACCTGGTCTAAACCTGGACTAAACCTGGACTAAACCTGGTCTAAACCTGGACTAAACCTGGACTAAACCTGGTCTAAACCTGGTCTAAACCTGGACTAAACCTGGACTAAACCTGGTCTAAACCTGGTCTAAACCTGGACTAAACCTGGACTAAACCTGGTCTAAACCTGGACTAAACCTGGACTAAACCTGGACTAAACCTGGTCTAAACCTGGACTAAACCTGGACTAAACCTGGACTAAACCTGGACTAAACCTGGTCTAAACCTGGTCTAAACCTGGACTAAACCTGGACTAAACCTGGACTAAACCTGGACTAAACCTGGACTAAACCTGGTCTAAACCTGGACTAAACCTGGACTAAACCTGGACTAAACCTGGTCTAAACCTGGACTAAACCTGGACTAAACCTGGTCTAAACCTGGTCTAAACCTGGACTAAACCTGGACTAAACCTGGTCTAAACCTGGACTAAACCTGGACTAAACCTGGTCTAAACCTGGTCTAAACCTGGACTAAACCTGGACTAAACCTGGTCTAAACCTGGACTATAGACGCTGGTCTAAACCTGGTCTAAACCTGGTCTAACCCTGGACTAAACCTGGACTAAACCTGGACTAAACCTGGTCTAAACCTGGTCTAACCCTGGACTAAACCTGGTCTAAACCTGGACTAAACCTGGTCTAAACCTGGACTAAACCTGGACTAAACCTGGACTAAACCTGGTCTAAACCTGGACTAAACCTGGACTAAACCTGGTCTAAACCTGGACTAAACCTGGTCTAAACCTGGTCTAAACCTGGTCTAAACCTGGTCTAACCCTGGACTAAACCTGGACTAAACCTGGACTAAACCTGGACTAAACCTGGTCTAAACCTGGTCTAACCCTGGACTAAACCTGGACTAAACCTGGTCTAAACCTGGACTAAACCTGGTCTAAACCTGGTCTAAACCTGGTCTAAACCTGGTCTAACCCTGGACTAAACCTGGACCAAACCTGGACTAAACCTGGTCTAAACCTGATCTAACCCTGGACTAAACCTGGACTAAACCTGGTCTAAACCTGGACTAAACCTGGTCTAACCCTGGACTAAACCTGGACTAAACCTGGTCTAGCCCTGGACTAAACCTGGACTAAACCTGGACTAAACCTGGTCTAAACCTGGTCTAAACCTGGACTAAAGCTGGACTAAACCTGGTCTAAACCTGGACTAAACCTGGACTAAACCTGGACTAAACCTAGACTAAACCTGGTCTAAACCTGGACTAAACCTGGACTAAACCTGGACTAAACTTGGTCTAAACCTGGTCTAAGCCTGGACTAAACCTGGTCTAAACCTGGACTAAACCTGGTCTAAACCTGGACTAAACCTTGACTAAACCTGGACTAAATCTGGACTAAACCTGGTCTAAACCTGGTCTAAACCTGGACTAGACCTGGTCTAACCCTGATCTAACCCTGATCTAAACCTGGTCTAAACCTGAACTAACCTAGGACTAAACCTGGACTAAACCTGGTCTAAATCTGGACTAAATCTGGACTAAACCTGGACTAAACCTGAACCTGAGGGACAGAGTGACCAGGGAAGTGTGGCACAGGCACAGCAGGTCAGCAGGTTAATGTGAGGATAATACCGGGACTTTTAGGTGATGGACAGGCATGAAAATCGCTCACCTTTCGGCGAAAAGGTGCAAGATGCATTTTAAATAAACTGTTGAATGTGTAGTTCAGGGGTCGGCAACCTGCGGCTCAGTTTTTCAAAATAATGAATGAGTACAGTGGTCCCTTGTTTATCGTGGGGGTTATGTTCTAAAAATAACCCGCAATAGGCGAACTCCGTCAGTTTTATAGGCGAAATAGTCAGCTTTATATTTTACAATTATTCTCCATGTTTTAAGGCTGTAAACGCCTCACCACACACATTCTACACTACCGGCATGAACATTTTCTCATATTTTTGAATCTTTGAATCTTTGAATGTTTAAATCGTGGCTCCCAGTGTTTTCTTTACTGTGTGAAACGGGTCCAAATGGCTCTTTGAGTGGTAAAGGATGCCGACCCCTGGTGTAGTTACTGTGAGTTTGCTGGTGTTTTTTGGGGATTTTTCCTTTAAATGTTGCGCCCTGGTTTCCCCTCAGCCAAGACGTAACAATAGTAAAATACTTTGCTTCGGGGAACACAAACGTAAATTACTCCGTTGTGCTCCGATAATTATGAGGGGCCGTTCTAAGTCAAAAATACAAGGGCCGTTTTTTTGTCCCAGTCCAGCCCTGAAAACGACCTTTGCCAGTCATCCATAAAGTTTTTTTTTTTTTAGAACACACCCATAATCTTTTTATTCAATCCAAGCTCCTAAAGATTCCTGACCTTGTAAAATATTAAACACTGATAATATTATTTAAAGAATTCAACAGTTTACTACCAAATAATCTACAAAACTTGTTCAAAATCAGAGAGAGAACTCATAATTTAAACTACCTTTAAAAAGCACATACCTTGTGTCGGAGAGTCGGGATTATCCTCTCATAAAACTCTGGATGTGGATGGGCCTCCTGCGCACACAGAAAACACATATTTATAATTTAATCCGAGGGAGGTGAGGGTCTCAGGTGGAGTCAGATTACACATTTCTGGACCTGGTTTATGGTTCGTATGTCTAATTCCTGGAACTTTCCACATGAAACCAAAACACAAAGTTGATGGCTGGACCTCTGATTGGCCTGGGGATGTTTCTGATCCATCGGAGCGAATAAGAATCCCTGAAAGCTGCAAGTTTACACCACAGCGGAGCCGTCGCGGACCTAGGGAAGGTCTACATCAGAAGGTGACACAGATTGAGCTGTACCACCTCCAATCTGTGGATACCCCCTGACGCTCGGATATAATCACGAATATGTTTGTGGAACTGTTACGCCTGGACTAAACCTGGACTAAACCTGGACTAAACCTGGTCTAAACGTGGACTAAACCTAGACTAAACCTGGACTAAACCTGGACTAAACCTGGACTAAACCTGGACTAAACCTGGTCTAAACGTGGACTAAACCTAGACTAAACCTGGTCTAAACCTGGACTAAACCTGGACTAAACCTGGACTAAACCTGGTCTAAATCTGGACTAAACCTGGTCTAAACCTGAACTAAACTGGGTCTAAACCTGGTCTAAACCTGGTCTAAACCTGGTCTAAACCTGGACTAAACTTGGACTAAACCTGGACTAAACCTGGACTAAACCTGGTCTAAACCTGGACTAAATCTGGACTAAATCTGGACTAAACCTGGTCTAAATCTGGACTAAACCTGGAATAAACTTGGACTAAACTTGGACTAAACCTGGACTAAACCTGGTCTAAACCTGAACTAAAACTGGACTAACCTAGGACTAAACCTGGACTAAACCTGGACTAAACCTGGTCTAAATCTGGACTAAACCTGAACCTAGTCTAAGCCTGGACTAATCCTGGACTAAACTTGGACTAACCCTGGACTAAACCTGGACTACACCTGGTCTAAATCTGGACTAAATCTGGACTAAACCTGGACTAAACTTGGACCAAACTTGGACTAAACTTGGACTAAACCTGGTCTAAAACTGGACTAAACCTGGACTAACCCTGGACTAAACCTGAACTAAACCTGGACTAAACCTGGTCTAAATCTGGACTAAATCTGGACCAAACCTGGTCTAAACCTGGACTAAACTTGGAATAAACCTGGACTAAACCTGGACCAAACCTGGTCTAAACCTGGTCTAAACCTGGACCAAACCTGGTCTAAACCTGGTCTAAGCCTGGACTAACCCTGGACTAAACCTGGACTAAACCTGGACTAAATCTGCGCCAGGAGGGAGGACTGGAGAGTCTCAACGGCCCGGCTTGGTGATGTGAAGTTGGGGACTTTTGCAGTACCAGGTTTCGTACCAATTGTCCGTTCACATGAGTTCTAAAGTGTTTGATTACGCACATCTCCCCCTTTAATTTCAACTCCCTCGCAGAAAATCGGCGATAAACAGGACTACTTTGACTATCTTCTGCTGACTGTCTGCTCCATAATCAAAAGGACATGTTTATGAGTTGATTTCAAGATTTCAAGATTTCACAACGCGATGAAATACTTACTCGCTAAGATAGTCAAGAAAGAAAGAATTGGCTAACACGTATTTATAAAAACACTCTGCCCTTCTTCAACCCCTCCTGTAATATTTTCCAAACAAAAAGATACCCTGTGTAAACTATTCCACTGTATTATGTGAAGAATCCCTCAGTCGTCCAGGTAGAATCCATGGTAAAGGGAGAAATTCAATTTGTCAACTGGACAAAGTTTATTTGGTCGAAAACCTTTCGCAGCTCATCCAAGCTGCTTCGTAAGTTCTGGTTAGAGTGCTGGTGGACACTGCTTATATCTGCCTGAAGGGAGGAGCTAACTACAATGAAATGACTATGAATCTATCCCACCTCTTTGTTTTCAGTTTCTGTCTGGGGTCCTATTGTTTTCTGTGTTTGTTTTGATTCAGGTTTGAGAATGGAATTATAGATGGGGGACAAACTGTGTCTGACCCCTCCATTCCTGTTCAGGGAAGGATTCTTTTTTTTGACAAAAATAGCCTAACCAGAACTACTGACAAAGCAGCTTGGATGAGCTGTGAAACGTCTTTGACCAAATAAACTTTGTCCAGTTGACAAATTGAATTTCTCCCTTTACCATCCTCTGTATTATGTCTTTGTCTGTTGTTACTCACTGGTTATGTTCATTTATAAGGGTTTTCAGCGCCTGCTCCCCTCATATCTGTGTGAATATCTTCAACCAAGAGCAACTGGACATTATTGTTTACGCTCTCGGGAAGCTCTGCTGTGACTGTGCCAAGTGTTCACACAGAAGCTGGTAAAGGGCCGTTCCAGTATTCTGCTCCCACAACTTGGAACAACCTACAAAAAGACTGGAAACTAAAGGAACTGGTCTCTATAGGACAGTTTAAACTCTTGCTCAAAGGTTTGGAATTGAAATCTATGGTTTGTAAATGTTTTTAATTCCGAAACATTTTATTGCTTGTAATTGCTTAAATTGTTTTTTTGTAATTGTATTGATCTGTGCCGCTGTCTTGGCCAGGACTCCCTTGAAAAAGAGATTATTCATCTCAATGGGACTTTCCTGGTTAAATAAAGGTTAAATAAAAAAAAATAAAAAAAAGTTATTGAT
This sequence comes from Paratrypauchen microcephalus, assembly GCA_036785185.1. Lineage (NCBI taxonomy): Eukaryota > Metazoa > Chordata > Actinopteri > Gobiiformes > Gobiidae > Paratrypauchen > Paratrypauchen microcephalus. The sequence continues at coordinate 6,277,494 of JAVJIX010000044.1, read as the reverse complement.
TGTATTGATTCCTTCTGTTTATGTTCTTGTAGGGCTGGGCAATTAATCGAGATTTGCGATATCTCGAGATGTTTTATGAAATCGAGAAAGATTTTGTCATATCGAAAAACTCGAGATAATGCGCTAAATGAATAAGATTTCGCCTCTGCTTATTTTCCTCAACTGTCTGTGGAGCTGTCCGCCCCGCCTCCTTCTTGCGTTTGTGTTTCACTGCCGTGGTTTTAAAAAAGCTAGTTCTTTAGCACCAAAAAATAAAAAATAAAAAGCTATAGTTTGCCCACTATAGCACAACAAAATAAAAAAGAAATAAAAAGCTTTAGTTACTACAGCACAAAAAAAACACAAACTAAAAAAGCAAGCTATAGATCTTGGACTACAGCTAAAAAAAAACAACAACAATAAACCAAATAAAAAAATAAAAAACAAACAAACAAGTATATGTAAAAACACCAATAAAAGGTTAGTGTCACGGGGTAAGGAAGGTTAGGATGTGCTGTCTGGACCTTTTTTTATTAATTACGAAATGAGGGATTTTTTTTGTCTCATCTTAAATTTTTTTGTTTTTTTTTATCTTTGCACTATATAACTGTCTACCCTCAGATTTTATGTTTACAATTAAATAAGGCAATATACGACTTCCTTGGTTTGATAATGTTAAAATTGGTACACAAGCACAGCACTTTGTTACTAGTACCTGTCTACCTCTAGGCACTTGGCTGCCTGTTTGCACTTCAATAAAAAAAAAAATCCTTGCTGAATTTGGCGCGTTTGTTTTGTTTTTTTTCCCCTGCATAGATATCGAGATATATATCGTATATCAAGATATAGCAAAAACATATCGAGATAATTTTTTTTCTCCATATCGCCCAGCTCTATGTTCTTGTATCACTGAAGAGAGAGGGGGACGTTAGCGCCCCCATGTCGGCTGCTTTAAGGTCCCTGGACCCGTCCATTTCCAAGTCTCTGTTAAAGGGATATGCCACCCCCAGGTCAAACTTGGGCATCTCCCCACAGTCCAGAGACTAAAATAAGTGGTGGAAAGTGTTTTCCTGCTCACCCAGCCATTGTCCGAGTCTGTCGCCACTGACCGCCGCGGTATCTGCAGCTCCTCCGCCTTAGACTGGAGTCTAACGTCGCCAGAGAAAGATTTCGGCCAAAAGGAATTAATTTGCTCGATGCGTTTCCCAATTACTTTGTGTGTAGTGCGCATTCATATCGAGTGCAAATAAATGTGCAAATCAACACGGAGAACTTGCCTTGGTCATTTTGGGTGGGAACTATTTTCCAGTGCGTAAGAATACAGCCGTATCACGCAGCACGCTACCAGGGGAATCCCAGTTACGCACCGGGAAGGGAGTTCCCCTGTTGCACAACGTGGTGCGTGATACGACTGTATTCTTATTTTAGTCTCTGGACTGTGGGAGATGCCCAAATTTGACCTGGGGGTGGCATATCCCTTTAAGTTGACTCTGTTTACACTGACACAATGAGCTTCTGTCATTTGAAAAGAGTTTAAGTTTTTGTTATTTGGTGACCGCAACGTTGTGCCCCGACCACTCACATTACGGATATCTACAAAATCTCCGGACATGCTCCAAATGACACCAAAGTGCTGTGGGTGAGTTACTCGTGCTGTTTTATTACTGAAATAAGGCTCAGATTGTTAAAGGTCCCATGACATGGTACTTGTTGATGCTTTTATATGGCTCCTTAATGGTTCCCTAATACTGTAAATGAATCCTTCTTCAAAATCAACACTCAGTGCATGAGATATGACTCTGACAGTCTTCATGAGGATAGATATGTGTCCAAAATGCTTTATTCTGAGTGTTGCTGCTTCATTGCAAATGAGAAGGACAGAGAGATTGGCTAAGGAGCGGGGGGGCGGGTTTCCCCCGCTGGAAGCGCAGCTCTGCACCGCTGTCTGCTCTCTTCCGTGTTTAACACAGGAAGACAGATGGGAGACTTTGCAATGAAAAAAAGCATATTTACACAGAAAATAAAATTAAACCACTGGTATTTCAGAGGTCCAGAGGGTCGGGTAAGGGACTTGCGAGCCTAGAAACACTCGGACGTGCCTCCAGGCAAATAAAAAAACGCATTTCGCATTGTAGCGCATTCACAGTCCAAACTCTATGGGCGGGATATACAGGGACGCTGAGCGGAGACAGAGGGAGGGGCTGGAGCTGCATTTGCCGATCTGACGTCAAAAAGGTGCCTTGTCCGAACTCGCCCGTTTCAACACTGGTTTTGTGTAACGCAGAAAAGGATCGCAAATGCTCAGTTTAGACATTTTGCAACTTTTAGCCGGGGGGGGGGGGGGGCCTAAACAGGGTAGGGGAGGTCACATTAACATTCAAAAACCTCAGAAAGTGAAAATTTCATGCCATGGGACCTTTAAAAAAAATGTTACTATTCCTTTAAGATAAATGTAAAAGAAAAATGTAAAAGTAAAAAAATGTGATTTGTAAATATTGTATGAATAAACTGTGATTCCTTAATAAAAATATTTATAAAAAATATATATATGGAAATGGAAATATAGGTAATCCTTAAAACAAATTCATAATTTATAGTAAAAACTATTGTTTAAAAAAATAAAATAAAAAATATAATAATAATATTTTGTAGTAAAAATATGGTTTATAAAAATAAATAAATAAATGTACAATAATAATAATCATAATAATAATAATAATAATAATAGGTGTTTTTTGTTGTTTTACATTTGTTGTTCTGTTTTTGTTAGTTTTGATGTTTATTACTGTATTGTATTTTGTTGAATTAAAAAAAAAAAAGTTTCCAGAATGTCTGTGTATAGAAACTCTTAAAGGAGAATTAATGTTTTTTTACAATCTGAGCCTTATTTTTGTAATAAAACAAGTTGTTTTACTCACCCATAGCACTTTGGTGTCATATGGAGCAGTTTCGTAGATGTTGTAGTTTAGCGATATCCGTAACGTGAGTGATCAGGGCACGACGTTGCAGTCACCAAATAACACAAACTTTATCACTTTTCAAATTACAGAAGCTCAATGTCTTAGTCTACACTTTAGTTTGAGTCAAAAGTGCCTCTAATCCCAGATTTATCCATAGTTTGGAGTAGATGAGGAGGCTGTTCACAGATAAGAAGACCCTCAGAACTTTTCTGTTTTGAGTGACACATGGCAGAAGATTGGGACTTTGAGGCTGAAGAGGACTTATGGAGGACTGAGGACTGAAGAGGAGTATACGGATGAGGAGACAGAATGGATACGGAAAGAATGAAGCGGAGACAGTTTTAGGAGCAGCACAGAACAGCCATCGGTTTCACATTACTTCTCAGAATTGTGCGCTGAATCCGCTGGCCTTCTTTCTTTTCCTTTGCTGGTAAAAAATGGTCCTGACTGAAGTGGGTACTGCAAACACGATGGTCCAAACGTCTTACAGCTTTGCCTTTCATGTTTGGGTCCCGAGAGCTGAGAGCGAAATCAGCTGTGACTCCGCACATGCGACTGTCCTCCTCATCTACTCCAAACTATGGATAAATCTCAGATTAGAGGCACTTTTGACTCAAACTAAAGTGTAGACTAAGACACTGAGCTTCTATGATTTGAAAAGTGATAAAGTTTGTGTTATTTGGTGACTGCAACGTCGTGCCCTGATCACTCACGTTAACGGATATCGCTAAACTACAACATCTACGAAACTGCGCCATATGACACCAAAGTGTTATGGGTGAGTAAAACAACTTGTTTTATTACAGAAATAAGGTTCAGATTGTAAAAAACGTTAATTCTCCTTTAACTTCGACCTTCAAATGAACCGTCTGAAATTAATCGTGTGTGTATTGATTAGTGATCGTGCTGGTGTTGTGTACTTGTGTGTGATTGTTGCCGTACTTTTCCCTGCCGACGGACTGAAGATGGAAATCAGCTACGTCGGCTATAATTTTCACATTTTAAATACCGATCAATACGTGCTGTCCCTTTACAGATCAATAAGAACTCCGAAGGTCTGTGCTGCTGAGAGGACCTCACCTTGATGATCATCTCGATCTCCATCCTGAGGCTCATGACCTCCAGAGTGACCGCCGCCACTCGGCCCACGTCCGGAGTCAGGATGTTCTCCGGGAAACTGAGTCCGTCTGGCTCCTGGAGAGAGTACCCGTACAGAGAGAGCACCCCGCGACCTCCCTACGGTAAAGCACAACAAAAATATATAAGAGAGTACCCCGCGACCTCCCTACGGTAAAGCACAACAAAAATATATAAGAGAGTACCCCACGACCTCCCTACGGTAAAGCACAACAAAAATATATAAGAGAGTACCCCGCGACCTCCCTACGGTAAAGCACAACAAAAATATATAAGAGAGTACCCCGCGACCTCCCTACGGTAAAGCACAACAAAAATATATAAGAGAGTACCCCGCGACCTCCCTACGGTAAAGCACAACAAAAATATATAAGAGAGCACCCCGCGACCTCCCTACGGTAAAGCACAACAAAAATATATAAGAGAGCACCCCGCGACCTCCCTACGGTAAAGCACAACAAAAATATATAAGAGAGTACCCCGCGACCTCCCTACGGTAAAGCACAACAAAAATATATAAGAGAGTACCCCGCGACCTCCCTACGGTAAAGCACAACAAAAATATATAAGAGAGTACCCCACGACCTCCCGATGATAAGCACAACAAAAATATATAAGAGAGTACCCCACGACCTCCCTACGGTAAAACACAACAAAAATATATAAGAGAGTACCCCGCGACCTCCCTACGGTAAAGCACAACAAAAATATATAAGAGAGTACCCCACGACCTCCCTACGGTAAAGCACAATAACAATAAGAGAGCACCCCACGACTGCCCTAAACACCACAACAGTACACCATATGAGACAGTACAAGACCACGCCTGCAGGGGGAGCTCATGCAAAAACTACTTTATTATTTATGGTGCAATCATGAGTTTAATCTGACTTTTCACACAGAAAATCTAAAAAATACCAAATGTTCAGCTCACTCACTTCTCTTTTTTATTACTGTCCCACAGAAATCCAAATAATCCAAATAAAATCGTTAGTCGACAAATACACATTTTGGACTAAGAATCCATCGGCTGATTAAATCACTAAAGAACTACAGCACAAATCCATCCATGTTCTTCTAAACCAGGACTAAACCAGAACTGAAATAGGTCTAAACCAGAACTGAACCAGGTCTAAACCAGAACTGAACCAGGTCTAAACCAGGTCTAAACCAGAACTGAACCAGGTCTAAACCAGGACTAAACCAGGTCTAAACTGGGACTAAACCAGAACTGAACCAGGTCTAAACCAGGTCTAAACTGGGACTAAACCAGGTCTAAACTGGGACTAAACCAGAACTGAACCAGGTCTAAACCAGGCCTAAACTGGGACTAAACCAGAACTAAACCAGGCCTAAACCAGGTCTAAACTGGGACAAAACCAGAAGTGAAAGGACTAAACCAGAACTAAACCAGGTCTAAACTGGGACTAAACCAGGTCTAAACCAGGTCTAAACTGGGACAAAACCAGGTCTAAACCAGGTCTAAACTGGGACTAAACCAGGTCTAAACTGGGACTAAACCAGAAGTGAAAGGACTAAACCAGAACTAAACCAGGTCTAAACTGGGACTAAACCAGGTCTAAACCAGGTCTAAACTGGGACTAAACCAGGTCTAAACCAGGTCTAAACCAGGTCTAAACTGGGACTAAATCAAAACTGAACCAGGTCTAAACCAGGTCTAAACCAGGTCTAAATTGGGACTAAACCAGGACTAAACCAGGACTAAACCAGGTCTACTCCTCACTATCTCTAAGGGAGCGTCCAGAATCTGTGTGGAGGAAACTCATTTCGGCCGCTTGTATCGGCGATCTCTTCACCACAACGATCCGGTACAGCATCACTGCCGCCGCCGCACCGATCCGCTGAGAGGATTTGGGATTTGGCGGGTGGAGTTGCTCCGCCCACTCACCTGGATGGCGTCCACCGTGGCCCTGAACACCGGGTTGTTGTGCTTCACCGTTCTCCAGAACTTGGGGCGGTTCGGGTTGGTCAGGTTACAGCCGTACTTCTCCAGGATGTTCAGAGCTGTGGACAACCTCTGCAGGGACGCCAAGGTCTGAGGAGGAGAGGAGGAGTGAGGAGAGGAGGAGAGGAGAGGAGAGGAGGAGTGAGGAGAGAGGAGGAGAGGAGAGGAGAGGAGGAGGAGGAGAGGAGGAGTGAGGAGAGGAGGAGGAGAGACAGAGGACGAGAGGAGGAGGAGGAGGAGAGGAGGAGTGAGGAGAGAGGAGGAGAGGAGAGGAGGAGAGGAGGAGTGGAGGAGAGGAGGAGGAGGAGGAGAGGAGGAGTGAGGAGGAGAAGGAGAGACAGAGGACGAGAGGAGGAGGAGGAGAGGAGGAGGAGGAGGAGAGGAGGAGAGGAGGAGAGAAGGAGAGGAGGAGAGGAGGAGGAGTGAGGAGGAGGAGAGGAGGAGGAGAGGAGGAGAGGAGAGGAGGAGGAGAGGAGGAGAGGAGGAAAGGAGGAGAGGAGGAGAGGAGGAGGAGTGAGGAGTGAGGAGAGGAGGAGGAGAGGAGGAGAGGAGAGGAGGAGGAGAGGAGGAGAGGAGGAGAGAAGGAGAGGAGGAGAGGAGGAGGAGGAGGAGGAGGAGAGGAGGAGGAGGAGAAGAGGAGGAGGAGAGGAGGAGGAGGAGTGAGGAGAGGAGGAGGAGTGAGGAGAGGAGGAGAGGAGGAGGAGAGGAGGAGAGGAGGAGAGGAGGAGGAGTGAGGAGAGGAGGAGGAGGAGTGAGGAGAGGAGGAGGAGTGAGGAGAGGAGGAGGAGTGAGGAGAGGAGGAGGAGGAGGAGGAGAGGAGGAGGAGGAGGAGAGGAGGAGAGGAGGAGGAGTGAGGAGAGGACGAGAGGAGGAGGAGAGGAGGAGTGAGGAGGAGGAGAGGAGAGGAGGAGGAGGAGTGAGGAGAGGAGGAGGAGAAAGAGGAGTGAGGAGGAGAGGAGGAGGAGAGGAGGAGTGAGGAGGAGAGGAGGAGGAGTGAGGAGGAGGAGGAGGAGAGACAGAGGACGAGAGGAGGAGGAGGAGGAGAGGAGGAGTGAGGAGAGGAGTAGAGGAGAGGAGGAGGAGAGGAGGAGAGGAGGAGAAGAGGGGGAGGAGGAGAGGAGAGGAGGAGGAGAGGAGGAGGAGAGGAGGAGGAGAGGAGGAGGAGGAAAGAGGAGGAGGAGCGAGAGGAGGAGGAGGAGGAGAGGAGGAGGAGGAGGAGGAGAGGAGGAGTGAGGAGAGGAGGAGGAGAGGAGGAGAGGAGGAGAAGAGGGGGAGGAGGAGAGGAGAGGAGGAGGAGAGGAGGAGGAGAGGAGGAGGGAGGAGAGGAGGAGGAGAGGAGGAGAGGAGGAGAAGAGGAGGAGGAGAGGAGGAGAGGAGGAGAAGAGGGGGAGGAGGAGTGAGGAGAGGAGGAGGAGAGGAGGAGGAGGAGGAGGAGAGGAGGAGGAGAGGAGGAGAGGAGGAGAAGAGGGGGAGGAGGAGAGGAGAGGAGGAGGAGAGGAGGAGGAGAGGAGGAGGAGAGGAGGAGGAGGAAAGAGGAGGAGGAGCGAGAGGAGTGAGGAGGAGGAGGAGAGGAGGAGGAGGAGAGGAGGAGTGAGGAGAGGAGGAGGAGAGGAGGAGTGAGGAGAGGAGGAGAGGAGGAGGAGGAGAGGAGGAGTGAGGAGAGGAGGAGAGGAGGAGGAGAGCAGAAGGAGGAGGAGAGGAGGAGGAGAGGAGGAGGAGTGAGGAGGAGGAGAGGAGGAGAGGAGGAGGAGGAGGAGAGAGGAGGAGAAGTGAGGAGGAGGAGAGGAGGAGGAGTGAGGAGGAGGAGAGGAGGAGGAGAGGAGGAGGAGTGAGGAGTGAGGAGGAGAAGTGAGGAGGAGGAGAGGAGGAGAGGAGGAGGAGGAGAGGAGGAGAGGAGGAGTGAGGAGTGAGGAGGAGAAGTGAGGAGGAGGAGAGGAGGAGGAGAGGAGGAGGAGGAGGAGAGGAGGAGGAGGAGAAGTGAGGAGGAGGAGAGGAGGAGGAGAGGAGGAGAGATAGAGGAGAGACAGAGGAGGAGATGATGTAGAGGAGAAGGTCAGAGGAGGTCAGAGGAGCAGATGTTGGGGTCACACCTCTTTCCGGTTGCTCCCGGCGCTGTTCTCGATCACCAGCGTTTCCGCGGTGATGTGGTGGTACTTGGAGCCGGGCGGCAGGGGCAGGTTGGCCATGGCCATGACACCCGCCCACACCTCCACCTGCCGCTCCCCTGAGTACAGACACACCTCCGTCTGCGTACGCGTCTGCTGCAGCTGCTCCGACAGGGAACGCATCCTGGAATCTACAACCAGAGACATGGAGATCACATCCTGGAATCTACAACCAAACACATGGAGATCACATCCTGGAATCTACAACCAGAGACATGGAGATCACATCCTGGAATCTACAACCAGAGACATGGAGATCACATCCTGGAATCTACAACCAAACACATGGAGATCACATCCTGGAATCTACAACCAAACACATGGAGATCACATCCTGGAATCTACAACCAAACAGAGACAAACATGGAGATCAGAGACGACCAGGACGATGATCCTGCAAATACACAAAGTCACAGACGCGATATGGATTCTGAAACCATGGTAACGATAAAAAACTCTCAAAAGAACGTGATTTTCAACATTAAATCGAGGAATTTTCCATATTTCCTTATTTTTGGTGTTCTAATGTCGCTTCCTCATCACAAACACACCTGGAGTTTTGTTTTGTTTCATTCACACACCACATTTACGCTGAGTTCTTCTCTCAAAACAGAAAAACAAAACTCTGTTCCACCTTGTGATGTCATCATGTGGTGATACAGGAAGTGCTCCACTGTGTTTTTAAACACCTTCTCTTGAATCATCTGGATCAATTCAGTCCTGGAATTGCTGATCTCGACTGAACTAAAGGTAAAAGGGGCTGTTAATATGAAAACTCCCACTTGATGACATCACAAGGTGGAACAGAGCGTTTGGCCCTTTGGAGATATGGACAGACTGATAATAATAAAGTTTTACTCAAATTCAATTAAATTCATCTTTATTCTGGACTCATGATCCATTTTTTAAAAGAGACGAAGACAGCGACAAAACAAAACAATAAATATGTGTTTTTAAAAGTGTCTCCACCTGGTGGACTGATGTCGTACTGCACCCAGTCTCAAATCTCAAGGACTGGAAATTAACGGATCTTATCTCACTGAACGGCTCTAAAGGGATAGTGCATTTTTTTTTATGTTAATCTGTATGGGTTTCCTTCTAAAAGTTTCGTGCGGTAACACCGGTTTACCTCTGACAGTTTGCGCTCAGCCCGGTTCTGCTCGCGTTCTGGAGCTCAGGTAATTAGGTCTGGTGAGTTCGCGGGGACTCGTAATAAAGCTTGTTTTTCTTCTCAAAACAAGATAAAAGGAGAAATTCAGTTTGTCAACTGGACAAAGTTTGTTTGGTCGAAAACGTTTCGCCGCTCATCCGAGAGGCTTCGTCAGTTCTGGTTCTAGTGCTGGTTAGACCCTGTTTATATCTAGCTGCAGGGAGGAGCTCCTACACTGAAATAGCTCTGAAACTATCTCAACTAATCTGTCTCTTTGTTTTTCAAATTCCTCTGGCGACTAGTTTCGCCTCCCTATTCAAGCCTAACGACCCTCTCCACCCCTCTGCCCTGGATTGTCTGCCCTAATGTTTCTTTGTCTGTTTTTGACTTGGTTTAAGAATCAAATTATAAATGTCTAACTCCCCCATTTCTGTTTAACGACGGATTATTTTCTTTTTTGACAAAAATTGCCTCTTTAACTCCCCTCTCAAACCAGTTCTTTTCCCTGGCTAAGATCTGAACCTCAAAAGAATGGCCCGCGGCTTCTAGGTGAAGATGTACGGCAGATGACGGTCCACTCTGGCCCGTCCACCTGTGTTGGTACATCCTCTTGTGAAGTGGCTGTTTCAAAAAGAAGGAATGAAGGAAGGAAGGAAAGATGGAAGAAAGGAAGGAAGGAAAGAAAGATAGAAGGAAAGAAGGAAGGAAGTACAGAAGGAAATAATGAAGGAAGGAAGGAAGGAAGGAAAGAAAGAAGGAAGGAAGGAAAGATGGAAGGAAAGAAGGAAGAAAAGAAAGAAGTACAGAAGGAAAGAAGGAAGGAAAGTAGGAAGGAAGGAAGGAAGGAAGTACAGAAGGAAATAATGAAGGAAGGAAGGAAGGAAGGAAGGAAAGAAAGATGGAAGAAAAGTAGGAAGGAAGGAAAGAAAGAAGTACAGAAGGAAAGTAGGAAGGAAGGAAGGAAGGAAGGAAGGAAGGAAAGGAGGAAAGAAAGATGGAAGGAAAGAAGGAAGGAAGGAATGAAAGAAGTACAGAAGGAAAGAAGGAAGGAAAGTAGGAAGGAAGGAAGTATGGAAGGAAAGAAGGAAGGAAGGAAAGAAAGATGGAAGGAAAGAAGGAAGGAAGGAAGAAAGAAGTACAGAAGGAAAGAAGGAAGGAAAGTAGGAAGAAAGGAAGGAAGGAAGGAAGGAAGGAAAGAAAGATGGAAGGAAAGAAGGAAGGGAAGAAAAGAAAGAAGTACAGAAGGAAAGAAGGAAGGAAGGAAGTATGGAAGGAAAGAAGGAAGGAAGGAAAGAAAGAAGTATGGAAGGAAAGAAGGAAGGAAAGTAGGAAGGAAAGAAGGAAGGAAGGAAAGAAAGAAGTACGGAAGGAAAGAAGGAAGGAAAGTAGGAAGGAAGGAAGGAAAGTAGGAAGGAAGGAAGGAAATAAGGAAGGAAGGAAGGAAAGATAGAAGGAAAGAAGGAAGGAAGGAAGTACAGAAGGAAATAAGGAAGGAAGGAAGGAAGGAAAGAAAGATAGAAGGAAAGAAGGAAGGAAGGAAGTACAGAAGGAAAGAAGGAAGGAAGGAAGGAAGGAAGGAAAGAAAGAAGTACGGAAGGAAGGAAGGAAGTAAAGAAGGAAGGAAAGAAGGACGGAAGGAAAGAAAGAAGGAAAGAAGGAAGGAAAGAAAGAAGTACAGAAGGAAGGAAGGAATGAAGGAAAGAAGGAAGGAAAGAAGTACAGAAGGAAAGAAGGAAGGAAGGAAGGAAGGAAGGAAGGAAGGAAAGAAGGAAGGAAGGAAGTACAGAAGGAAAGAAGGAAGGAAAGTAGGAAGGAAGGAAGGAAGTATCATTTCCATTTGAGTCCTCGTCTCCTCCGCAGAGGAAGTGTTCCGGGTTCATCTTTACAGACGGAGATACAGTTGTGTTTTCTCCAGATCTCGAATTAATTGTGTAATTTTCTCGAGATCTCCAGTTCATTTTGTCGTTATTAAGGTGTAAAATAATCATTATGAACATGACCTCTGTGGGCTTCCGTAGTGCGCAGAGGCGAACAACACGATTTAAACAAGAACCACTTGACATCATTTGTACAAGAGCCAAACTTACGCAGAAAAGGATAAAACATCCTACAGTTTAAACCTGATCAAACATGTGAGGAAACAACATTTAAATAATTATCAAATGTAGAAATGTGATGTGCAATTTAACTAAATAAAGTCACAGTTTCACAGTAAAAACTAATGAATAATCTAAGAATAAATACGTAAAACACGTATCAAATGATCAAAAACGACGTGTTGCAGCGGCTAAACACATCCAGACCTGTGGACACTTTTAATGTTTTATGTTTAAATGTTTAAATGTTTAAATGTTTAAATGTTTAAATGTTTTAATGTTTTAATGTTGCCGTTATTGTCAGTTGTCGTTGTTTTTTCTTTGGGACGACAGATGAAATGAGCATTCTTGTTATAATCTGGAGTATTTACACTGATGTTGTAGATGTTCATTAATATGCACTGTCCCTGTTGAATAAAGAATTTAAATAAAATAAAATAAAATAAAAAATCTGTACATGTAAATCGAGTCTGTGCACGTCTGATTCACGCACGATTCCTCCCTCTTCGTCATAAACAAACTGAAGGCGATTTGCATTTCATAATTCACCTTTTTTTTTTAAATCTACACAAAGCAAAGGGACATAAACGTGCACATTCCGCTGTTATTTACCCACGTGGTTGAAATCAGCTCGTTCCTCTGCGTCTCTGCGTGTCTCCAGCACCGGGAGCACCGGGAGGAGCGCACCGACCCGGGGCTGTACCGCACACCGCCGCAGACGTGCCCCGGCCCGGCCTCACTGCAGCAGCAGCCCCCGCGCAGCCCCCGCGCACCTCCCGGAGACCCTCTTCCGGTAATGACGTAACAAACGGGTCCCCCCTCCGCGCGTTTCACCCCGTCCCGTGCGCTCGCGTGGATATTTCGCGTGGAAACCGTGGAATTCTCCCGTTATCCACGCACCTGTCCGTGCGCGCGCGCGTCTGCGTCACGCCGGAGCGAAACGCGGACGCGGTGACGTAAGGTTATGACGTCATGCCAAGATAGATAAATAAATAAATAAATAAATAAATAATAATAATAATAATAATAATAATAATATTAGAAAGAAATATGAACAAAAATGTAAAAGTGACATCCTATTACGCAAAATGACTAAAAATATTACGCTGAAAATAAAATAAAATATATTAATAAAATATTTTAAAAAATAAAATAAAATATAAATAAAATATATTACTAAAATAAAATAAAATATATAAATAAAATAAAACAAAATAAAATTAAACAAAATAAAATAAACAAAATTTAATCAAATTAATCAAATTAAATATATAATTAAAATATACAACTAAAATAAGACTAAAGAACATAAAAAAAAATTAATAAAATAAATAAATCAAATATATAACTAAAATAAAATAACATGTATAAATCGAATATATAACTAAAATAAAATCAAATATTTAAATCAAATATATAACTAAAATAAAACAAAACAAAATAAAAAATTAAATTAAATTAATAAAATTAAATATATATAATTAAAATATATAACTAAAATAAACCAAAATAAAATAAAATAAATAAAATAAAACAAAATAAAATAAAATAAAATAAAGATAGGGACCTGTTGAGAACATAAAATTCTTGCGTGACTTTATTTCTACTGGATAATAAAGTTTATGTGGAGTCTGCAGCAAAATGACATTAAAATTAAATATATAAATAAAATATATGAAAAAAATACATAACTAAGCACATCTCAAGGGCCATTACAATAAAAATAATACTAAATAAAAGTCTTTTGTGTGTATAAAATGTAAAAAGTAGTTAACATAAAGCCAGACTTTGCCATGTCCTGTACAACATTACTGCTGTTTTAGGTTTGATTCTGAATTTTGTAGAAGGATTTTACTCATTAAATAACGTACACAAAATTAAAACGAGGCAGTTTCTCAGTGACGCGTTTATTGAAGGACAAAAAAAACAACAATATTTTGTGTTTGAACGCTGCACCCACAACATAATTCTCAATACAACAACTCTACCGACAGAAAAATGACAAAATCTATAACAAAAAGTGAAAGAAACTCCACCCAAATACAGTATACACACCCCTGAAGTAGCAGTAGTAGTAGTCGTAGTAATGGAGTAACACTAGTATTTGCTTTGAGGAAAATATTGATCCTTACGCCGGGATGGGAGACTTCTTTGTAAGGCATTTCGTCCAGTTTTGAATGAAGAGTCTCCTCCAGATTCAACCAAACTACACCACCTTATCATAAACAAAACGGATATTTCAACTAAATATAACATGGAATTACATCTCCCCAAAACGTAAATCTAAAGATAATTATTTTAAAGAGATAGTGCGTTTTTTTTTTTATATTAATCTGTATGGGTTCCCCTCTAACAGTGTCGTGCATTAAAGGAGATTTAACGTTTTTTACAATCTGAGCCTTATTTCGGTAATAAAACAAGTTGTTTTACTCACCCATAGCACTTTGGTGTCATTTGGAGCATTTCCGGAGATGTTTTAGTTTTGCGATATTCATAACGTGAGTTCTCGGGGCACATGTTTGCGGTCTCCAAATAACACAAACTTTAGCACTTTTCAAATCGTAGAAGCTCGATGTCTTAGTCTACACTTTAGTTTGAGTCAAAAGTGGCCTGTAATCCCAGATTTATCCATAGATTACAAGTTTTCGTTTCATGTTTGAGTCCCGAGAGCTGAGAGTGAAATCAGCTGTGACTCCGCACATGCGCACTGACGTCCTCATCTACTCGAAATTATGGATAAATCTCGGATTACGGGCCACTTTTGACTCAAACTAAAGTGTAGACTAAAACATTGAGCTTCTATGATTTGAAAAGTGATAAAGTTTGTGTTATTTGGAGACCGTAAACATGTGCCCCGAGAACTCCCGTTACGGATGTCACCGCGTCGTTTCAGCTGGGTACTGCGCCGGTTCTGGGGCTGACGACAGTAAGTCCGGTAAGTTCACGAGGACAGTTAATAAATCTTGTTTTTCTTCTCAAAACAACATTTGTCCGAAAAGTGATATATTTGCATCACAAACAGTTGTCCGCTAAAAATTCAGCAGCGTAATTTGCATTTGCATATTTTCTCTCGATTCGTATCACTCCACCCAGGTTAGCTCTATTAGCCTGTTCACTTGTAAACATCTGCTTAAAGCAGGCATGGGCAAACTACGGCCCGGGGGCCGTATGCGGCCCGTTAAGCTTTTTAATCCGGCCCGCCAAACTTGAAGAAATTATATTAATAAACCTTGTTAATGTTTTAATGTTTTAATTTCCCTGCAATTCTGATATTTCCAACAGCTGGTGCACTAGATACATCGACCTTTGTTGAGGTGCGGTGTTTTGCTCCACGTTTGTGCTTTACTCTTTGACCCCTCAGCCTCCTGTAAAGACGAGCGGAGCTAAGAAAAGAAAAGTGTTTAATAAGGAGTGGACAATAAATATTTTTTCACCGAATACTTCTCAGCTGCTGTATGCCTGATCTGCCAAGAGACTGTAGCGGTTTTTAAAGAATATAATATCAGCCGTCACTTTGACACAAAACATGCTAACTATGCTAGCAAGCAGTCAACGAAAGAACCTGAAGGAGAACAGAACTTTCTGTGCTTTAAAATAATAACTGTTAGTAATTTTAAAAAAGCTGTATTTTATTAATAACATTTTCTGTGTTTTAAGAGTAATTTTAATAAATAGCTAAATACTGTGGAACTTGGAAGATGGACATTTTGTTGTAATGATTTTGCTCATTTTTAATTGAAATTTTCTACATATCCCATGTTATTTTTTGCTCTTATGAGGTGGATTACCAAAACACTAAATCCAGCTGCTCCTGGTCCGGCCCTTCTGTCAAATTTTAGAACTCTTTGTGGCCCACGAGTCAAAAAGTTTGCCCACTCCTGGCTTAAAGTGAACAAGCTAATAGAGCTAATATACGCGCAGTGATACAAATTGAGAGAAAATATGCAAATATGAATTACGCTGCTGAATTTTTCGCAGACAACTGTTTGTGAAGCAAATATATCACTTTTCGGACAAATGTTTTGAGAAGAAAAACAAGCTTTATTAACTGTCCTGGCTAATTTACCGGAACTACTTTCACAAGCTACGTTACCGGAGGAGAACCGGGACCAGATCACGCTGTCAGGGGTAAGTCAGTGTTAATCTCACGACACTGTTAAAGGGGAAGTCATACAGATTAACATAAAAAAAACCCCGCACTATCCCTTTAAATGTATCTGGTAATATAAGAGTTCAGTGGTCGATCTGTGGAATATACTGAAGGTGTTTTTCATTAGAATTATTTGGCAACGCATTGCATTAATAATAATAATTAAATAATAAATAATAATTATTAAATAATACACACAAAAAAGTGTTGCCAAAATGATAACTGACACGATCAATCGGCCTGATCATTTCTTCATTGGACCTGGTTCAGTCCTGGTTCAGTCTTGGTTTAGTCCTGGTTCAGTCCTGGTTTAGTCCTGGTTTAGTCCTGGTTCAGTCCTTAAAGAGGGGGTATTACACT
The DNA here is from genome assembly GCA_036785185.1 of Paratrypauchen microcephalus. NCBI lineage: Eukaryota > Metazoa > Chordata > Actinopteri > Gobiiformes > Gobiidae > Paratrypauchen > Paratrypauchen microcephalus. Next base: position 6,261,531 of record JAVJIX010000044.1, on the reverse strand, counting down.
TCTGTTTGGATCACCACGTTAACTTTTATTGTTTTGAAAATGCTAAATTCGTATTCATAAGTTTCGCTTTAGTTTCTGATGCTTCGAGTCCCCTTGCTCTCCGTGCTAAGTCGCTCCCCCTTCAGAGCTACTCCTCTTCAGGTTTGTCAAGTTGTGTTCAGTTTTGTGTCATGTTTTTTGTGTTTTTATGGAGGATTGTCATGTGGGAGAGCGGGCGGAGCCTCGTACCGAATCTTACAGCTAACCGTAATGAGGGTTTGAATAGAGAGAGAGATCGCTAGATTACTCAAACATGCGTGGATGACTCTAAAACTTCTTCAGGCAGGTTTTTGATGTTTTTGACGAGGAACAAAGTTGAAAAGTTGCATAACCCCCCCTCTTTGGGAGTTTTGGCTTCAGTCCCGGTTGAGTTTCTTTTGGAACTCTTGACGAAATTGAGTACAGCGTCTCAGGCAAATATCATCTCATGCTCGAACAACAGAGAGAAACAAAAAAAAAGGGCTTTAAATTAGAATATCCATCTGCAGTTCCTTTTGTGTGGGGAGAGACAGTGTAAAATAAAGATCTGGTACCACTGTGAATTTCCACAATCAGGTGAAATAAGAAGTGACCCTGCGGAGCCCGTGATGTTTAAGAGTTACAAAAACAGAGAAGATCATGGGAAAGATCCTGGATGATGTGATAATGTCCACAGAGAGAGCGAGATATTTCAGAGTTTAAGTTAAGGTTGAGGTACCTGTTTCAACACAAACGTTTTAACTCTAAAAACTGACCCTTTTCTCGGTGGGACATGCCCGGAACACCTCCTGAGGGAGGCGTCCAGGAGGCGTCCGGAACAGACGGCCGAGCCACCTCAGCTGCTCCTCTCCACATGGAGGAGCAGTGGCTCTACTCCGAGCTCCTCCCGTGTGACTGAGCTCCTCGCCCTATCTCTAAGGGAGCGTCCAGACACTCTGTGGAGGAAACTCATTTCGGCCGCTTGTTTCCGCGATCTCGTCCTTTCGGTCATTACCCAGAGCTCATGACCATAGGTGAGGGGAGGAACGTAGATCGACGGTAAATCAAGAGCTTTGCCTTTCGGCTCAGCTCCCTCTTCCCTCTTTCAAAACATCAGATCATCTTTGTTTGTGCATTTCTTTTTGTATCATAACATTTACAAAGGCTGGCTCACACTGGAGCTCCCAAAACCAGGTCTAGACCTGGATCAGGACCATACACGGACCTCAGTCAGGTCTAAACCACCTGTCCTCATTCAGCAGTTTGTGGGTTTGATTCCCGGTTTGGTCCTTGTTTTGTCCTTCACATCTGCGTCTCACAGTGGGGGGACAGACAGCCCTCCTGGACGTGGTTGCCCCTCCGGTCGCCCCCCTCGCTCCCCGCCTCTGCCCCGTCCACGGCCCTCCTCTCCTGGGCACAGTTGCTCTTGGGGGTGCTGCTCCCGGAGGCGGCAGGCCGCTCCAGGTGGTTCCTCCCTGGGCTGAGCGCGGCTCCGCCCTCCCCCTCCGTCAGGTGGGGGGAGAGGTGGAGGCTGGAGAAGGAGCCGTGTTTGGACGAGGGCCGAGGGGAGAGGCGAGCGGACATGTCTCCGGCGAGCTCGGTCAGCGCCGTGAGATCGGAGAGGCGCGAGTCCGCGGAGGAGATGGGGGTCATGACGGCGGTGAGGACGTCGTCTTTAGCGCCGATGTAGTCCACCCTCAGACCCCTGGACCGGGCCGGACTGGCCCTCAGAGCGCTGCACAGGCTCTCGTAGGTGGGCCCCGCGCTCTCTTTCGCCCCCCTCTGCTCGCTCGGGGTACTGACGATCTCGTACAGGCCCTCTTTGATGATGTCCATGCCGGCCTGGAGCCCTTCGGCGCCCCCTCTCTGCTCCAGGGCGCTAATGCTGCTCAGGTCCAGGGGAGGGGGGATGCGGTACCTGCTGGCAGAGCCCCTCCTCTCTGAGCTGGAGCCTCTCCTGTCGGAACAGAACATCATTCAGTCAATCCATAACTGGGATTATTCAGGTCACAGTAGAATCTTAATTCAAAACAGTAACATTCAAAACTATTTTAGAAGCAAAATTGGTTTAGTTTGATTTAGTTTAGTTATTTCAAGTGTCACATTAACTTTCACATGATATAACTCTGATAATGATGATGCCATATGTTTTTCACGCTAGCCTTGAGAGTGCAGACGTCTGTCTCTTCCTCCTTATCTCACTGCTCTGTTGTGTGCGTACCTCTCTGTTTTTCATAATTTTTCTCCTTTTGGAGCAGATTTTCTAAATTCCTAAAATATGGATTTGATCAGCTGGACCCTCAGCACAATTGATACTCTTGTTTGTTACGTATGTTTGGCACCAATGTACCTGGAGGATGTGGAGGATATTTACGTATTCGGATTTCTGATAGCTGGACATCTGTTGATTGGCCTGGGATTGTCAATGATCTATCGCAAAATTTGTAAGCTGGCAGCAAGTAAAGAGTCCCCAAAGCTGTCTGCAGCAATTTTAAGGATTACATCAGAAAGTGGGACAGGTTGAGGACCTTTTGGAAGGGTTTCAACTGAAGGAGACATCTCGACGTTTGGATATCATCACGGGGATGGTGACAGAACTGGGCAAAAGTAACGCGGCGCAGTCTGTACGCCAAGAGGAACTAATGAGATCTTTCACGAATCTTCATGGGGATATGAAGATGGGGGTCTGGCAGAACCAGGGGTCCAGCTAAATTGCTCGCTCACCTGGGTCCTTAAAATGTATTTCATCATGCTAAATTAATGCCCTGTAAATCTGTCTGTCTCCTGCGACAATATGTCTCCAACGGTTATCTTTGTTTTTCGACAATAAAACAAACTATGACTGACTGTGGAACCACTTTAGAATAAATACACCTTAATAAAACATAAAACAGACTTGAATAGTAATAATAAAACAATATATTTTATTTAAGTTAAGAGTTTTTTGTTTTGTTTTTTGTTTTAAGTTGCCTGATTCCTTCTTAATGAACCTTTTTCATTAATAATAATAATACTTTGGATTTATTTCGAGCCAATCAGACACTCAAAATGTTTTACAGCTTTATTCCTTCACTCCACACTCAGTGATGGTGAGATACTGTTGTAGCCACAGCTGTCCTGGGTCAGATTAACAGAAGCGAGGCTGCCATTCTGCGCCATCAGCTCCTCAGATCATTACCAACACTCCAGCGTCACATTCCCAGTGGTCTCCAGTCCAAATACTGACCAGGACCAGCCCTGTTCACCTTCAGAGATCTGACGAGGCTGTGGGATGGTCGCTGTGGTTTAATCAAGTCTTTCTTCATGCTTTATGAAGGCATGAATAAGTCTAATTATTATAAAGTCCTACCAGGATCTGTAAGGTATTATAGAACGTAAACGGAAGAAAGTTCAGGATTTCACTGTTGTTTGTAATAATGAATAAGTGTGAATAAATCATGATGTGCCATCCATCCATTTTCTTATGGTTTATGGTTTATTTATTTGCACAGGGACAGTGCGTTTATTTCATTGACCTTTGAAATAAACAAAAGACAGATGCAGGTGCCAGATTACAGCAAAAATGCTCATTTCCACCTGTAGTCCCAGGACAGGCTGATGTTAATTAAATAAACTGTAACAGAGATTGTAGACGGGTAATGGACCAGTGCATAAGAATAATCACATGTGCAAACACATCAGATAAAATTCCGACTGTCACTATGCCATTTCTAAAAAACATTCAAAAAAATTCATCTTTATACATCCACACACACACACACACACATTCATCACTAATGAGTGCAAATTTGATAGTCGCCATTTCTTTGTTCGATGTGCAAACGTTTGAAAACTTGTACATGTGATAATCTCATAAATAAAAGAGAAGGCAGTTTTACTGAAAGGTCCTACACTCTCCTCTAGAGGTCGTCCTGGTGACTCGAGTCGTTTTTTCAGACCTCAGGGTGACGAACCTTCTCAGAGGTAATCAGGCAGATGTTCACATTCATTATTTGGTTATCGAAGTTTAGAAAATCATATTTAGAAAGAATATGACAGTGGTGATACTGTCTGGATTTCTTCCTCTTATCCGGGGCCAGGTCACAGGGGCAACAGTCTAAACAGGGACTCCCAGACTTCCTTCACCCCGGACACTTCCTCCAGCTCCTCCGGGGGGACCCCAAGGTGTTCCCAGGCCAGCCTGGAGACATAGTCCCTCCAGCGTGTCCTGGGTCTTCCCCGGGGCCTCCTCCCGGTGGGACGTGCCCGGAACACCTCGAGGACTAAACCAGGACTAAACCAGGTCTAAACTGGGACTAAACCAGGTCTAAACTGGGACTAAACCAGGTCTAAACTGGGACTAAACCAGGACTAAACCAGGTCTAAACCGGGACTAAACCGGGACTAAATCAGAACTAAAACAGAACTGAACGAGGACTAAACCAATTCTAAACTGGCACTAAACCAGGTCTAAACCAGGTCTAAACTGGGACTAAACCAGGTCTAAACCGAGATTAAACCAGGTCTAAACCAGGTCTAAACTGGGACTAAACCAGGTCTAAACCAGGTCTAAACTGGGACTAAACCAGGTCTAAACTGAGATTAAACCAGGTCTAAACCAGGTCTAAACTGGGACTAAACCAGGTCTAAACCAGGACTAGACCAGGTCTAAACTGGGACTAAACCAGGTCTAAACTGGAACTAAACCAGGACTAAATCAGAACTAAACCAGGACTAAACAGGGACTAAACCAGGACTAAACCAGGTCTAAATTGGGACTAAACCAGGTCTAAACTGGGACTAAACCAGGACTGAACCAGGTCTACTCCTCACTCTATCTCTAAGGGAGCGTCCAGCCACTCTGTGGAGGAAACTCATTTCAGCCTCTTGTATCGGCGATCTCGTCCTTTCGGTCATTACCCAGAGCTCATGACCATAGGTGAGGGGAGGAACGTAGAACGACGGAAAATCGAGAGCTTTGCCTTTCGGCTCAGCTCCCTCTTCACCACAACGGTCCGGTACAGTGACCGCATCACTGCCGACGCCGCACCGATCCACCTGTCAATCTGACGCTCCATCCTCCCCTCACTCGAGAACAAGACCCCGACATACTTGAACTCCTCCACCTGAGGCAGGGAGGAGTCATAATCATGATGTTTCTTATAGTAATCACAGTGACCTCTGTACCTGTTTGCGATGGTCATATCTGCAGACGAAAGCGGCTTCATCTCCAGCGGTTTGTCCAGGATAGACTCTGGCTCCTGGCTCTTCTCGGGGCTCCCTTTGTTGGACCACTTGCCCCGCTCAGGTGAACCTCTCTGGGCCACCTCCTGGTACTGAGTCTGGGAACGGCCGGGGCTGGACTCTGAGTTTGAGTAATGCTTGTGGTAGCTCCAGCGACTCGGGGACAGATGATTCTCGACTGTGAGGAGCTCGTTTTCATCTTTCTTCTCCACCAGAACGTCAGTTAGCTCCATACTTCGCACAAACGCGTCTTTTACGTTGATGGAGACGATGCTCCCGCTGCGTTTGGCCCTCTCTAGCGCCTCCCTCCTCTTTATGGCCTTCTCTTGTCGCTTCTGCTCGCGGTAGAACTCGGAGAAGTTATTGACGATGATCGGAATTGGCAACGCGATCACCAAAACCCCCGCGATGCAGCACAACCCGCCCACTATCCTGCCCAGCAACGTCTGCGGATAGATGTCGCCGTACCCGACCGTCGTCATGGTGATCGTCGCCCACCAGAACGAAGCTGGGATACTGGTGAACTTTGTCCCGTCTTCGTCTTTCTCCGCAAAGAAAACTAAACTGGAGAAGATCATGATGCCCATCGCTAAAAACAGAATGAGAAGTCCCAGTTCGTTGTAGCTTCTTCTCAAAGTAAAACCGAGCGACTGCAGCCCGGTGGAGTGCCTCGCTAACTTCAGAATCCTCAGTATTCTCATGATTCTGAATATCTGCACCACGCGGCGGACGTTTTGGAACTGTAGCACGCTCTTGTTGGACTCGGTGAGACACAGGGTGATGTAGTAGGGCAGGATGGCCAGAAGGTCGATGATGTTCAGAGGAGCTTTGATGAAGTCCCATTTGTTCGGAGCTGAGATGAGGCGCAGGACGTACTCCATGGTGAACCAGGCGATGCACACGGCCTCCACGTGAGCCAGACTCGGGTTATCGTTAAACTGTCCGAACTCGTCCACCACCTGCAGCTCCGGGAGAGTGTTCAGGGACAGGGAGATGGTGGAGATGATGATGAAGAGGATGGAGATCATGGCCAGGATCTGACAACGAGAGACAGAGAGTTAGTGAAAACTGTTGAGAGAACTTCACAGCTTTGTACTGCTATTGTGTCCTTGAGCAAGACACCACACCAGCCTTAAAGGTGCACTCTGTAACATTTTCAGCGCCCCCTCCTGGAGCTCACAGACCTTCACTTGTTAAGCTGCTTTAAAAACATAAGGTGCAGATGAACATAAGAGATTACAGGTGTACGATTACAAAGCCCACGCACGACCTCCGGTCTCTGAGTGACCTCTGTCCACCTCGTGTGATGTCACATGGCCTAACGACCAGGAAGTGCTCAGGTCACATGACCCTCAGGTCACATGACCCTCAGGTCACATGACCCTCAGGTCACATGACCCTCAGGTCACATGACCCTCAGGTCACATGACCTCAGGTTTGAAAACAGAGACTTCCTGGACAACATGGATTTATGAACTAAAGGCATGTTCAGATCAGTGACGGTAGTTTCATTTGTCCTCTGCATTTGACTTGACTTGACTTGTGTTACATTTTTTGTATGAAAAGCACTTTATAAATATTGTTTGACTGATTGATTGATAGTTTAGTTCTAGTTTAGTCCTTGTTTAGTCCTTGTTTAGTTCTTGTTTAGTTCTTGTTTAGTCCTTGTTTAGTTTTTGTTTAGTCCTGGTTTAGTTCTTGTTTAGTCCTTGTTTAGTCCTTGTTTAGTCCTGGTTTAGTTCTTGTTTAGTTTTTGTTTAGTCCTGGTTTAGTTCTTGTTTAGTCCTTGTTTAGTTCTTGTTTAGTCCTTGCTTAGTTCTAGTTTAGTCCTTGTTTAGTTCTTGTTTAGTCCTTGTTTAGTCCTGGTTTAGTTCTTGTTTAGTCCTGGTTTAGTTCTTGTTTAGTCCTTGTTTAGTTCTTGTTTAGTCCTGGTTTAGTTCTTGTTTAGTCCTTGTTTAGTTCTTGTTTAGTCCTGGTTTAGTTCTTGTTTAGTCCTGGTTTAGTTCTTGTTTAGTCCTTGTTTAGTCCTTGTTTAGTTCTTGTTTAGTCCTTGTTTAGTTCTTGTTTAGTCCTGGTTTAGTTCTTGTTTAGTTCTTGTTTAGTCCTTGTTTAGTTCTTGTTTAGTTCTTGTTTAGTCCTTGTTTAGTCCTTGTTTAGTTCTTGTTTAGTCCTTGTTTAGTCCTGGTTTAGTTCTTGTTTAGTCCTGGTTTAGTTCTTGTTTAGTCCTTGTTTAGTCCTGGTTTAGTTCTTGTTTAGTCCTGGTTTAGTTCTAGTTTAGCCCTGGTTTAGTCCTGCTTTAGTTCTGGTTTACTTTATCTATAATTTCAGTTAGTTTTAGTTTTGTAAACACACAATTCAGTTTCAGTTCTCATTGTTTTTTCCTTTTAATTGTCGTTTTTATTTATGTCAGTTTGCGAAAGTATTTTTTAAATTTTAGTTTTTGTTTTTTCGTTTGTTTTCGTCAACTATAATCACCTTGGCACTAGAGCATTATTCTGGAGCAGTAAAAGTACTTTGGCGTACGTTGGTGAGTTGTGACCTGTGTGGCGTGGAGGTCCTTTAGCCCCGCCCCCTGCGTCCTGCTCGTCTCAGAACATTTAAGATGGCTCTAAGTGGATTGTCCTGCTAAAGTTAGAAAGGATCGAGCAGCTCCTCCTCCTCCAGGAAACTCCATCCCTCGTGTTTAGCCCCGACTTTTCTGATCTGTTTCAAAATGATACAGACCCCAGTCCTAGTCCTGGTTTAGTCCTGGTTTAGTTCTAATTTAGTCCTGGTTTAGTCCTAGTCTAGTCCTGGTTTGTTCCTGGTTTAGTCCAGATTTGGTCAAGATTGTGGCTAGTTTGGTCCTGATGTAGATTAGGTCCTGGTCTAATTCTGGTTTAGTTTTGGTATTGAAAATACTAGTCCTGTTCTAGTCCTGGTCCTGGTTTAATCCAGGTTTGGTCCTTGTTTGGTCCTGGTTTGGTCCTGGTTTACTCCTAGTTTTGTCCTGGTTTGGTCCTGGTTTTGTCCTGGTTTGGTCCTGGTTTGGTCCTGGTTTTGTCCTGGTTTGGTCCTGTTTGGTCCTGGTTTAGTCCTGGTTTAGCCCTGGTTTAGTCCTGGTTTAGCCCTGGTTTAGTCCTGGTTTGCTCTTGGTTTGGTCCTGGTTTGATCCTGGTTTGGTCCTGGTTTGGTCCTGGTTTGGTACAGGTTTAGTCCTGATTTGATCCTGGTTTAGTCCTGGTTTAGTCCTGGTTTGGTCCTTGTTTGGTCCTGGTTTAGTCCTGGTTTGCTCTTGGTTTGGTCCTGGTTTAGTCCTGGTTTGGTCCTTGTTTGGTCCTGGTTTAGTCCTGGTTTGGTTCTGGTTTGGTCCTGGTTTAGTCCTGGTTTGGTCCTTGTTTGGTCCTGGTTTAGTCCTGGTTTAGTCCTGGTTTGGTCCTGGTTTGGTCCTGGTTTGGTCCTGGTTTGGTCCTGGTTTGGTCCTAGTTTGGTCCTGGTTTGGTCCTGGTTTGGTCCTGGTTTAGTCCTGGTTTGGTCCTTGTTTAGTCCTGGTTTGGTCCTGGTTTAGTCCTGGTTTGGTCCTTGTTTGGTCCTGGTTTAGTCCTGGTTTAGTCCTGGTTTGGTCCTGGTTTGGTCCTGGTTTGGTCCTGGTTTGGTCCTGGTTTAGTCCTGGTTTGGTCCTGGTTTGGTCCTTGTTTGGTCCTGGTTTAGTCCAGGTTTAGTCCTGGTTTAGTCCTGGTTTGGTCCTTGTTTAGTCCTGGTTTGGTCCTGGTTTAGTCCTGGTTTGGTCCTTGTTTGGTCCTGGTTTAGTCCTGGTTTAGTCCTGGTTTGGTCCTGGTTTGGTCCTGGTTTGGTCCTTGTTTAGTCCTGGTTTGGTCCTGGTTTGGTCCTGGTTTGGTCCTTGTTTGGTCCTGGTTTAGTCCAGGTTTAGTCCTGGTTTAGTCCTGGTTTGGTCCTTGTTTGGTCCTGGTTTGGTCCTGGTTTGGTCCTGGTTTGGTCCTGGTTTGGTCCTGGTTTGGTCCTGGTTTAGTCCTGGTTTGGTCCTGGTTTGGTCCAGATAACGGTCTATACTAAAACTATTGAAAATCTCCATGGAGACGACTGAAATGTTCCACAGTGCAGCTTTAAACTTTTGTAACTCCATGAAACAAGCAGGAGATTCCAACAGGCCGACTCACATCTCAGATCTATGGAGCGGCGAGGGGCCATAACAGGACATTATTCAAGGCAACTGTCTCTAACTGAAACATGCTTTTAGATAAGTTTAATGCCATACTGTGGGACATTTACATCTCCATGAAGACACCACCACAAAAGTTACATAGTGCAGCTTTAACAATTCCCCCCGTCCCTCACGCGGAACTGAACTCGCGGGGGGAGTTCTACAGGCATGTGTACGGTGGAATGTTCAGCGGTTACCATGGAGACACAATAACACAAACACAAACAAAAAGATTTAAGATTGTCTGAAAACTCGAGGAAAATACAAAATGGATTTAAAAAACATTTTCATTCTAACAGAGCTCCAGACAGAGCAGTGCCTCTAGTTACACCCCCAGATCATATGAGCGGCAAAGTATCAATACACCCTGGTGCAGTATACTACATGTACTACATGTTCTACATGTACTACATGTACTACATGTACTACATGTACTACATGTACTACATGTACTACAGTACATGACTACAGTATAAACCCCAGTGTAGTACACATACTACTACAGTATAAACCCCAGTGTAGTACACATATTACTACAGTATAAACCCCAGTGTAGTACACATACTACTACAGTACATGACTACAGTATAAACCCCAGTGTAATACACATACAGTGGTACCTCACCTTACGAAAGACCCAACAAACCAAAATTTCAAGTTACGAAACACCTTCACGTTAAATTTTGGTCTCTAGATACGAAAGAAAATTCAAGTTACGAAACGCGAAATCTCAAAAATTCAAATAATGCGCGCTCAGCCACACACATTATACGCTTTTCTCAGACTGGATTTAAACTTTTCTCACATTTGTCTCTCGTTTAAACACTCAAACTTTCATAGATTTTCAACAAAATTATTAATAGTGAAGCGTGGGGGGGAAGGGGGAGGACAGTGTGTGTGCACGCGGACACGTGTGATAGCGCAGCATGACCCGAGACCCGTGCTCAAACCGTGCCAGGTCTAAACCAGGTCTAAACCAGGATTAAACCACCACAGCTCTTGCCTGCGTTCGTTCATGCGCTCAGACTGCGTGCGGTCCGGAGGCACATCCCCTCCCCTCCTCGCTGCTCGCCTCAGCTGTGACTCGAAACGAAACCAGGAAATAGACCCACATGCGGCGCTTTAATCCACCTGGTTTAGTCCAGGTTTAGTCCTGGTCCAGTCCTGGTTTAGTCCAGGTCTAGACCTGGTCCAGTCCAGGTTTAGACCTTGGTCTAGACCTGGTATAGTTCAGTTTAGTCCTGGGTCTACACAGTCTCTACGCAGGACACAGTGTTACACTATAAAAAAAAAGTTACACTCTAAAAAAAAAAACTTGGATCGGGGCCTTGGAACGGATCAGGTTTTTCCATTGAAATAGCTACTCAACTTACGAAAAATTCACGTTACGAAACCACTTCTGGAATGAATTCATTTCGTCAGGTGAGGTACCACTGTATTACTACAGTGATAAAAGGAGAAATTCAATTTGTCAACTGGACAAAGTTTGTTTGGTCGAAAACGTTTCGCCGCTCATCCGAGAGGCTTCGTCAGTTCTGGTTCGAGTGCTGATGGACACTGCTTATATCTCGCTGCAGGGAGGAGCTCACTACACTGACATTATTCTGAAACTATCTCAACTATTTGTTTTTGAGTTTCTGTCTTTTGTTATACCAATTTCTCTGGCGTCTAGTTTAGCATACCTATTCAACCCTAACGACCGACCCCACACCTCTGCCCTGACCTGTCTGCCCTATTGTTTCTTTTGTTTGTTAGATCTAGGTTTAAGAATGGAATTATAAATGGGAGACAAATTATGTCTGACTCCCCCATTTCTGTTTAAAGAAGGATTCTCTTTTTTGACAAAAATTGCCTCTTTAACTCCCCTCTCAAACCAGTTCTTTTCCCTGGCTAAGATCTGAACCTCACTGTCCTCAAATGAATGGCCCGTGGCTTCTAGGTGAAGATGTACGGCAGATGACGGTCCACTCTGGCCCGCCCGTCTGTGTTGGTACATCCTCTTGTGAAGTGGCTGTTTTGTTTCCCCAATGTAGCGCTCACTGCAGTCTTCACTACACTGAATGGAGTAGACCACATTGTTTTGTTTGTGGCTCGATGTTTTGTCCTTTGGGTGGACCAGTTTTTGTCTTAAAGTGTTTGTGGGTTTGAACTCAAGACTCAAAGACAGCTATTACCCCCAAGCTGTCAGACTACTGAACTCTGGGTAATACTCTAAATAATACTGAACTCTCAATAATACTGCACTAAACTACTTTCCATTATGCATAATTATGTTTACTGCTGCTGCTCTGTATGAATGTATCATGTCTGTCACTACCTCACTGTAAATTACTGTTACCTGTGCAATAACCTATGTGCAATATTTATACCATACTATGTGCAATACGAAATCCACATGCAACACCTACACCACACCATATTATGTGCAATCTGTGAAATACTTACACCTTATTTGATCTTTGATTTAATCCTACCTGCACCTTGTACATTGTACCCTGTATTTTTTTATTACATTTTATTACATATTTTATTATATTGTTTATTATATTGTTTATTATATTGTTTACTTCTTCCCCTGCACTTTTGCAACACTTTTTTTTTACCATGTACTATTATTGCATGTTATTAGTCCTTCTTGACTATCTTAGCGAGTCAACGGTTCTTCTGATCCTAAGCATTTCACTGCATTGTTGACCTTGTGTTGATTCTGCATATGACAAATAAACAATCTTGAATCTTGAATCTTGAATCTTGAATCTTGAATCTTGAAATAAACTGGGATTTCATATTGTCTGAAAATCCTCTGTAGTTTTTCAGAAGCACCGGCCAGGTACGGAATCGCTACCCCTTTCCTCCAAGGACAAGAGGAAGACAAGGACAAGAAACAAGACAACAGAGAGTCCGAACCCAGTGCAGTGAGCGCTACACTGCAAACAAAACAGCCACTTCACAAGAGGATGTACCAACACAGACGGGCGTGCCAGAGTGGACCGTCATCTGCCGTTCATCTTCACCTAGAAGCCACGGGCCATTCTTTTGAGGACAGTGAGGTTCAGATCTTAACCAGGGAAAAGAACTGGTTTGAGAGGGGGGTTAAAGAGGCTATTTTTGTCAAAAAAGAGAATCCTTCTTTAAACAGGAATGGGGGAATTAGACATAACTTGTCTCCCATCTATAATTCCATTCTCAAACCTAAATCAAAACAGACAAAAGAAACAATAGGGCAGACAGGTCAGGGCAGAGGTGTGGGGTCGGTCGTTAGGGTTGAATAGGTATGCTAAACTAGACGCCAGAGAAATTGGTATAACAAAAGACAGAAACTCAAAAACAAATAGTTGAGATAGTTTCAGCAGAATAATGTCAGTGTAGTGAGCTCCTCCCTGCAGCGAGATATAAGCAGTGTCCATCAGCACTCGAACCAGAACTGACGAAGCCTCTCGGATGAGCGGCGAAACGTTTTCGACTAAATAAACTTTGTCCAGTTGACAAATTGAATTTCTCCTTTTATCATGGATTCTACCTGGACGACTGAGGGACTCTTCACATATTACTACAGTATAATCCCTGGTGTAGTACACATATTACTGCAGTATAATCCCCGGTGTAGTACACATATCACTGCAGTATAATCCCTGGTGTAGTACTCATATTACTGCAGTATAATCCCTGGTGTAGTACTCATATTACTGCAGTATAATCCCTGGTGTAGTACACATATCACTGCAGTATAATCCCTGGTGTAGTACTCATATTACTGCAGTATAATCCCTGGTGTAGTACTCATATTACTGCAGTATAATCCCTGGTGTAGTACTCATATTACTGCAGTATAATCCCTGGTGTAGTACTCATATTACTGCAGTATAATCCCTGGTGTAGTACACATATTACTGCAGTATAAACCTGGTGTAGTACACATATTACTGCAGTATAAACCCGGTGTAGTACACATATTACTGCAGTATAAACCCGGTGTAGTACACATATTACTGCAGTATAAACCCGGTGTAGTACACATATTACTGCAGTATAAACCCGGTGTAGTACACATATTACTGCAGTATAAACCCGGTGTAGTACTCATATTACTGCAGTATAATCCCTGGTGTAGTACTCATATTACTGCAGTATAATCCCTGTTGTAGTACTCATATTACTGCAGTATAATCCCTGGTGTAGTACTCATATTACTGCAGTATAATCCCTGGTGTAGTACACATATTACTGCAGTATAATCCCTGGTGTAGTACTCATATTACTGCAGTATAATCCCTGTTGTAGTACTCATATTACTGCAGTATAATCCCTGGTGTAGTACTCATATTACTGCAGTATAATCCCTGGTGTAGTACACATATTACTGCAGTATAATCCCTGGTGTAGTACACATATTACTGCAGTATAATCCCTGGTGTAGTACACATATTACTGCAGTATAATCCCTGGTGTAGTACTCATATTACTACAGTATAAACCCCGGTGTAGTACACATATTACTGCAGTATAATCCCTGGTGTAGTACACATATTACTGCAGTATAATCCCTGGTGTAGTACTCATATTACTGCAGTATAATCCCTGGTGTAGTACACATATTACTGCAGTATAAT